>PVKC010005287.1:0-33546 GCA_004027635.1 Crocidura indochinensis | reverse complement strand
GGGATAATTTTTTGGTTTGTTTGTCAGGGGGCATACCCAGCAATGCTTAGGATTACTCCTTGCTTTATTCTAAGGAATCACTCCTGGTAATGTTCTGGGGACCTTATGGGATACTAGAGATTAAAACCTGGGTCGACCAAATTCAAGGCAATTATTATACTAGAGTCTTAGGGGAATTCTTGATTTGTAGAGAATGAGTGATGTGGGAATTTGGAGGATTATTGGATTCCATTTCTATATTAGCAACCAGGTGTAATGAGCCTTGCTTTACAATAGAGATCTTTCTGTGTTCGATATAATCCTTTTATAAGTAGTAGGTACAAGTTAATAACTAGGATGACTCAGGCTTATTTAAAAAAAAAATGCCAGGTCCCTTGCTTTGGCAATATAAATTCCTTGGAAGGCAATGTAATGCCAAAGAACACATACCAGACAAGGGATCAGGAGAGCTGCAAATGTTTACAAACTTTTCCAATTTTAGACAAGTCCTTTCATATTTATTTCTTAGTTATGAACTGGCAATAATTCCTAGTGCTATCTATTGTTATTTTGAACACCTTTTTAGTACATAAAGGACACGGAAAAATAAATATGTAAAATGCTACACAAATCTAGGTTGCTGTTAAGAAAAACATCTCCATGATTATTCTGAATTTATGTGTGTTAGTTGAGCACCCCATATATGCATATATTTTTTTCAAATATTAATATTTGCTTTTTTGCACACATCCCTCCTCAATTTCACTTGGCTATTATTTATGTCATCTTGCACTTCTTTTGTGTGTGTGTGTGTGTGTGTGTGTGTGTTGTTTTATGGGCCACACCCGGTGATACTCAGGGGTTATCCCTGACTATGCGCTCAGAAATTGTTCCTGGCTTGGGGGACCATATGGGACACCCATGGGATATAACCACGGTCCATCCTAGGCTAGCGTGGGCAAGGCAGATGCCTTACCACTTGTGCCACTATTCTAGTCCCCATCTTGCACTTCTGGGTCAAATTTTTAAAAGCAAAGTGATAATGGATTTTTTCTTGATAGTTATATGGACATTACTCTTATATGACCCCAAAGCAGAGTATTATCATTCTTTTTTTTTTTTTTTTTGGTTTTTGGGCCACACCCGGTGATGCTCAGGGGTTACGCCTGGCTATGCGCTCAGAAGTTGCTCCTGGCTTGGGGGACCATATGGGGAACCGGGAGATCGAACCGCAGTCCGTCCTAGGCAAGCGCAGGCAAGGCAGGCACCTTACCTTCAGCGCCACCACCCGGTCCCCGTATTATCATTCCTTTAAAAGCAATTTTATGAAAATTTTATTTAGGCATTTTTCTTTTAGACCATATGCTGTAGCCCCAAAATTGTTTTAAAATCAAGGCAAAAATGTAGAGATCATTAAAATAAAATTATTATCTTATATCACATATCAAACATGGTATGTAAGACCCAGAGTATTCAAAATATAAAGAAGTTGAGGGGCCCAGAAGATAGCATGGATGTAAGGCGTTTGCCTTTCATGCAAAAGGTCATCGGTTCGAATCCCGGTGCCCCATATGGTTCCCCGTGCCTGCCTGCCAGGAGCAATTTCTGAGCATGGAGCCAGGAGTAACCCCTGAGCGCTGCCGGGTGTGACCCAAAAAAACCACAAAAAAAAAAAAGGAAGTTGGAGAGGTAGCGCAGAGGTTAAGATGTTTGCCATGCATGCATCCAATCCCAGTTTGATTTCCAGAACCATATATGGTTTCTTGAATGATCCTTTAATATAGAACCAGCTTTAATTTCTGAGTTTTGCTCGATGTGACCCCCAAACAATACATACGTACTGTATTCTTGTCAGTCAATACAAAAATGAAAGCTGTTTAAATAAAAACAAAAGGAATTTACAGATATTTTTAAGGGAGAAATTAAAGTAGACCATTAAAATATTAACTTTATTACCAAGCTCATTATTAATTGGATAATTGGAAAGTAAAAACACAATAAAATATCATATTATAGGTTTACAATATCATTTTGAGGAAAATATAGAACAGTATGATTATCTGTTACATAATATGATATACTTATAATATATCAAGTTTTTTGGAAAATATTAAATATTTTATATATTAAATATTCTAAAATAGAAGTATGTATACAGTATATGATAGGATTTTTACTCTCTGCTATATATCCTAGTGATATATTTATTTTTATTGTATTTATCGATGTGTTTGTATTTGGGGAACAATGATGCTCATTTGTTGCTTCTGGTTTTGCACTCAAAAATTACACCTGGTAGAACTCTAGGGATAGAACTTGGGTCAGCTATTTGTAAAACAAGCATTTTACCTACTGTACTAGCTCTCTGGCTCATAGCAATATTTTTGGGCATATGCATATGAAAGCCTATAACTGTGTGTTATTAAATTGAGCTATAATTACACAATAAATTACTATAGCAGTGAAAATTAAGAAAGACTTATTCATATCCCAAAAAAATAGTATTACCATCACAAATGGGTATAGTAACATACATACCTCATGCCTCAATTTATATAAAGGAATTTTAAGCCATTTTGCTCAATAAAGCAAAAATTGATCTAACTTAAGTGTTATATTTTAACACATTCAAAAATTTATCATAAAATGATAAAAATGCTAGGAGATATTATTGGGAAGAAGCACATAGAAATATTTAAAATGAGATGGACAATTTTTTAAATAATAGTTTATTTAAGCACCCTGGTTACAAACATGGTTCCTGCCATAAAATGGACTGTTTTTGACATGATTGGTGGATTCCTGGATATTCATTTTATTTAAAATAGGCACTTCCAGATGAAGCTATAGCTCAACCATAGAGTGCTTCTCTTAATCCTAAGGACTCAGCACAATACAAATAAAATAACAAGTTTTATTTTATCATGTATTTCTTCTGAATGTATTTGCCTGAGATAATTTGAATTTTTTTTCCAATGAAACAGTGAGGCTGTAAGACATATTATTTGACGTTGGTCTGCAAACTTTGCTTATAAATTAGAGAAATACATCAAATATTAATAATAAATGAAAGCATTCTCTTAGCTACTATTTTACTAGCACTGAACTAATAATTGGAAGATGAAATATGTACTTAAGGAGATTAATGACTTAGTTAAACTTAGAGGAAAAATTGAAAACATTTACTAAGATTGAATTAAATGAAAATCAGTAACATATTTTAGGTATATTATACATGCTTTTATGTTAACTATTAAGCACCTTATGATCTATTTGCTATGCTAACAATAGAACAAAAAAGTCTTATAATGCATCTCACAATTTAAATTTTAATATGCTTAAATCCATATGTTTGTTAGGTAGTGCTGAGGACTGCAAGGCTATATCTGGAATGTTTGGGGGCCTCCAGGACTGTATCAGGCAACCATAACGTGCTGAGGTTAGAAATGAAGTCAGCCATATCTAATGGATAAGCTATAACAGCTGTACTACATTTTTAATCCTCAAATTGGACAATCATTTGGAAATATGTTTATAATTTGCTGTTATTGTAAAAATACTTTTAAGACATTAATATGTAAATGTTATGAATTGTATTATAAATTTTAGTACCACAGTAAGAACAATTCAGAAGACATATGATGATATAAGTTATAATAATTAATCTTTAGAGTACCAGTTTTATTTTAGTTCATTCAAAATATTAGTAACATTTAAATACATTTCTTTTGAAATTAATAAGAAGTATCAACATTGTTCTCTGATTATGTTTTATATTGATATTTAGAACAATGATTTGCTCCTTATGTGTGACTATAACATTCATATGGAACCATAAAAGATTGAGTATATCCAAATTCATAATGAAAAACAAGAAACTGGGAGGCATTTCATTATCTAATTTGAAGTTCTACTATAAAGCCATAGTGATCAAAACAGCACTGTATTGGAACAAAGACAGGGTTTCAGACCAATGGGTCAGAAGAAAATATCCAGTGATAACCCCCAAGTACGTGGTCAATAAATGTTTGACAAAGCCAAGAACTTAAAAGATAATCTCTTCATCAAATGGTGTTAAAACAATTGGATAACCACATGCAAGAAATTAAAGATTGATCCATATCTCAGACCTTACACAAGTCAATTCAAAGTGGATTAAAGACCTTGAGATTAGACCTGAATCCATAAAATTCCTTGGGGGAATCATAGGCAGACACATTAAGAATCATACCTCAAAGAATTCTTCAATGTTAGGATGCCAATAGCAAGGGCTAGCACATCAAATCTGAATAAATGAGACTAAATCAAACTAAAAAGTTTCTATGACAAAAGAAACATGGGATAGCTACTGAATGGGAGAAAAAAAATTTGTTCTCAACACATCAGATAAAGGTTTACTATCTAAGATATACAAAGTAGTCACAGAGGTTAACTCAAAAAAAAAAAAAAAAAAAAGAAAAGAAAAAGAAAAAAACCTAAAACAAAATCCCATCTAAAAATGGAGAGAGACAATTCTTTGGGGAAGACCAAAAGAAGGTCAACAGACACATAACAGAAATGCTCATGATCACTTATCAATAGGAAAATCCAAATCAAGACAATAATGAGATGTAATCTTACACCAGTGAGTATGTCACAGATCAGAAATATTGGGAACAATCTATGTTGGTGCAGATGTGGTGAGAACAGGACGCTTATCCACTGCTGGTGGGAATGCTGCCTGATTCAACCCCTATGGAAAACAGTTTGGAGGGGTCTCAGCAAACTCAAAAACTTGAGCTGCCATATGACCCAGAAGTCCTTCTTTTGGGTATCTATCTCCAGGACAGGAAAACATTCATTCAAAAGGATGTATGCACACTGTTATTCATTGTAACACCCAGTACAATAGCTAAGACTTGAAATGAACCTGGATGTCCAACAACAGTTGAGTGGATTTATATTAATAGAATATTACATAGCTGTAAGGAATAATGCAATTTGGATGGAGTTGGAAGATATTATGTTAGAAGTAAGCCAGAGAAGAAGGATAGAGAATAATGTCACTTATATACGGTAGTTAGAATAGCTGCATGAAGAAATATAATGGTCTAAATGAGAGCTGTCTCCATCACCCTTGGTCCTTATGTATAGTGAGTAGAAGGAAAAAAAACTGAGTGGAAGAGAACATATGAAAGGATGGGGGCCAGACTCATCAAGTGATCTCAAAAGCATTGGTAGTGTTAAAAAAGGAGAGAACTAAATATCTAATCCAAAGGCAACAACAATGGAATCATGAAACTCAAACTTTAACTATCAAAACATAAAATGGGCCTATTATACTGGCAGGCAGAGGAGTGGGGGCAAAGTGTAGTAGTTAGGATGCACTTTTATAACATTGGTGAGAAAGGCCAACACTAGTGGTAGGATTGGCCATTGTATGTATGTATGGCCACCATTGTATGTCTGAAACCCAACTATGAAGGTCATTGATATCACAATGGTTTTAATAAAACAAAATTAAAAAATAAATTATTTGATTTAATAAAAATCTTAATTTTTCAAACTTCAAATAATAGGTGCATATTCCTGATTCATAGCACGCTTCCTTAGAAATATATTTTTGGGCTTTGTTTGATAATGCTATTTTTTAACAATGAGAAAGTACCTGCTTTTGAAATAAATTTACCATGGCAAAGCAATTTTGAAAATTATTTTAAGTGTATATTTCTCATTTTTTTCTACTTAAAAGAATCGAAATCCACTACCTGTAAATGTTCTAATATAAGTAAACTTACAAAGTTGAAAGTAGAATTACCTATTGTGCATATTAAAAACTAAAATTTGAAAACATTAACAAAAATATAAAAGTGATAGTCTTGAAAAAGAAAAAGAAGAAAATCTCATTATAAAGTTGATTATCAAAGAAAAATGAATATTTTTTTCATTTGGGTCTATTCATACTTTTGCATTTGTTTTTCAGCATTGAAGAATCATCAACATAAAATAGTAAGATAACCCAATCCTGAAACCAGTCTTTTATCTAAGTTTTTTAAAAAATATTTTTGGGCACTAAATAGCAATGTAGTATGTAGAATACTTATTTTTCCACACAGCCAACCTGCCTTTGATTTTTGTCATCCCATATAGTTCCTTCACCTTTCAGGACTGATTCCTGAGTGCATAGTCAGGAGTTAGCCTAAGCACTGCTGGGTGTGACCCACAAAACCCAAGCCAAATGCCCCCCAATATATTTAATAAATTTATTTTTATAGCCCAATAAAAATTTCTTATCTAACTAAAATGATAATAAACCAAATTTAGAGAAAATACTGTTTATGTTACAAATTTTTATTTTAAATATTTAATGATATATATCAATACAGGCATATTAACAATGAAAATAGCATTTTAAAGTGCTTCCCCTTTTTTGCAAATATTCGAATTATTTGCTTGTGGAGTATATATTTGGTTGAATTGTTCTGAAGATAGCCAGGTCTTGATCTCCATAAATTCAGATTGTTGTGTTATATCTCAAAAGGGACTTTTGCAGATGTGGAAAGATTGTTTTGGATTATCTGGTGAAACTTTGACTAATCAGTTTTCTTGTAAGAGATCATAGGGAGATTTGAAAAGAAGGTGGTATCACTGAAGCATAGTGAAGTGCTTATTACAGTGGTCGGCAACCTTTTTTTTTTTTTCAACTGAGCCACGTCTCACCAAAACCACGTTTGAAATTTGAAAGCCACACAGGGCGTGCACTGACAAAGGCTAGGAGCAGAGTCTTGACTTCTGGAGCAGCCGCTAGCACACAGAAGAGCCAAATTAAAAATGTAAAGAGCCATATGTGGCTTGCGAACCTCGGTTGCAGACCACTGGCTAGAAGACCAGGAAGATCAGGAAAAAGGAATTATAACTAGTCAACAGAATTTAAAAAAGGAAAGGGAGCAGATTTTCCATTCAAGCTTCTTCTTCAAGGATCCAATCTCATTCATATCTTGATATTAGCTCCACAAAACTACATTCAAACTTCTGACCTCTAGAAATAGGAGTATAATTTTCTTTGTGAAGGAAAGGAGGGAACTGTCCAGTGGTACTCTAGGAGCATAGACATTACTGTCTTTGCTATTAGCTTTAATGCTTGAGACTGTAGTTATATAATGCCTTAATAGTCCAGGAATTTAATTCAGTAGATCTGATACAGACCAAACAATTGTCCTCTCACCTGGCTCCAAATTTGTGTTGTCAGAAGTCATGGAAACATTTCTGAAGACAAGAGAATGATCTCATTTTGATTAAATGTTGTAACATTTAGAAAATTAATCTGTATTCAGAATTTGGATACAAGATAGGGAGCTTAGATTTAATATTTTAAATAATGAAATCTCTTCCACTCATCTCTAGAGATTATAAATGATCAAAATATATCATATATATTGCATATTGTATATATTTAAGATATAAAATATAGTTTTATGTATATTCATTGTTAAATTATTGCCAAATCAAAACAAATTCATATCCTTAACTTATCCTTAAAACTAGTCATATCCGGGGCCCGGGAGATAGCATGGAGGTAAGGTGTTTGCCTTTCATGCAAAAGGTCATTGGTTCGAATCCCAGTGCCCCATATGGTCCCCCGTGCCTGCCAGGAGCAACTTCTGAGCATGGAGCCAGGAGTAACCCCTGAGCGCTGCCAGGTGTGACCCAAAAACCAAAACAAAACAAAACAAAACAAAACAAAACAAAAAAACTAGTCATATCCTTAACCTCATGATAGATATTTTTGGTGAGAACACAGAGTTCTCTTACAATAAATTTTAAGTTTAAACTAGCTTATTACCTAAAATTGCATTATTATACATAGGGTCTGGATAATTATGCATTTGCTTAACTAAATATTTGTATCGCATTGATCAACTTCTTCCCATTTTTCTCAGATGTAAGTTGCAGCCATATTTTTCTCAGCATCTCTGAGTTTGCTTAAAAATATCAGATACAAGTGAGATCGTATAATATTTGTCTTTCTGAATTCAACTGACATTTTTGGAGGGGTGGGTTTTGGGTCACACCCGGCAGTGCTCAGGGGTTACACCTGGCTCTAGGCTCAGAAATTGCCCCTGGTAGGCACAGGGGACCATATGGGATGCCGGGATTCAAACAACTGACATTTTTTAAGTGTAAGGGTTCCTTCCTGTGTAATGTTTGATGATGTTCCATTTTGTGTTATGATATATGTATTATGTATTTATGTATATTACTTTTTCTTGATATAGATTTGGTGAGATACCAGTGTTACCCTTTTGCATGAATTCATATATTGTTTTTGCCCTTTTTTTTACCTATTTTTTATTATTGGCTTCTTTGTCTTAAAATAACTAACTACTATATGTGATTGGGTTTATATATATGTATTATATATGTGTTTATATGTGTGATTGGGTCTCTCTTTGTCTCTGAGGATTATTGCAAAAATCTCTTTCATTTTTCTTAAAACCCATAGATGAGTGAGACTATTCTGTGTGTCTCTCTCTCCCTCGACTTATTTCACTTAGCATAATAGATTCCATGTACATTCATGCATAGGAAAATTTCATGACTTTATCTCTTATGATGGCTGCATAATATTCCATTGTTTATATGTACCACAGTTTCTTTTGCCATTCATCTATTGAAGGGCACCTGGTTATTTCCAGAGTCTTGCTATTGTAAATAGCACTGCAATGAATGTAGGTGTGAGGAAGAAATTTTGTGTTATATTTTTGTGTTCCTAGGGTATTTACCTAGTAGTGGTATAGCTGGATCATATAGGAACTCAATTTCCAGGTTTCGGAGTAAACTCCATATTGCTTTCCATAAAGGTTGGACTAGACGGCATTCCCATCAGTAGTGAATAAGAGTTCCTTTCTCTCCACATCCCCGCCAGCACTGCTTGTTTTCATTCTTTGTTATGTGCACCAATCTCTGTGGCATGAGATGGTACCTCATAGCTGTTTTGTTTTGCGTCTCCCTGATGATTAGTGATATGGAGCATTTTTTTCATGGGCTTTTTGGCCATTTGTATTTCTTCTTTATCAAAGTGTCTGTTCATTTATTCTCCCCATTTTTTGATGGGGCTAGATATTTTTTCTTGTAAAGTTCTGTCAGTGCCTTATATATTTTGGATATTAGTCCTTATCTGATGGGTATTGGGTGAATAGTTTCTCCCACTAAGTAGGTGGCTCTTGTATCCTGTGCACTGTTTCCTTTGAGGTGCAGAAGCTTCTCAGCTTAATATATTCCCATCTGTTTATCTCTGCTTCCACTTGTTTGGAGAGTGCAGTTTCCTCCTTGAAGATGCCTTTAATCTCAATGTCATGGAGTGTTTTACCTACATGTTGTTCATATACCTTATGGTTTCAAAATGCAGTTAATAAAGAGGGTTATTACAAAGAGTTCGGAGACTTGGTTTGTTGTTATTTTTGTTTTGTTTTGTTTATGAGATGGTGACTACCATCTGGACTTGATTTATCATTGTTTAGCAGAGACTATATTTGATTGCTTTTAAAATGCCAGGTACTTGTGTTCTCATCAACAATGACTTTCCCTTAATTACAAGTGAGCAAATTTGACCCATGAAAAATTGTTTTCTTGTAGCAAAATGAGAGAGGTAATATGTAATGTCAGACTAATGCTTCTAGATTTGCATTCACACATTCAAGTCAATTGGACAGTTATGAAACTAATAATCATAAAATTAGATTTGGGCATTTATTTAACATTATATATGTTTCAAGGACATTATATTATAAAAACGTGTTCAAGGAGCGTAATACTCACTAAGGAATATTTTTATAACTACAGCTACATTAGCACAGTTGTGACCTTTCGTATTGGTGATGTTTTGCTATTTTCACTCATTTTTAAAGACCTCGTATTGGACTTTTTTCTTTTTTTTTTTCTTTTTTGGTTTTTGGGTCACACCCAGTGACGCACAGAGGTTACTTACTCCTGGCTATGCGCTCAGAAGTCGCTCCTGGCTTGGGGGACCATATGGGAAACCGGGGGGATGGAACCGCGGTCCATCCTAGGCTAGCGCAGGCAAGGCAGGCACCTTACCTCCAGCACCACTGCCCGGCCCTGTATTGGACTTTTTTTCACCTAGACCTAATATTGTCAATAATACCAAGTTGTCTTTGTATGCTGTCATGACAATGCTGGTTGCTTAGTAAATCTTTTTATTTCTGTAGATATTTGGAAGTGTTATACCTGGGAAACAGACTTGCTCCCAGGAAAAATTTTTGTTTCTCAAAGCTTCTCTGAGAGGAAAATAGTTCTCAGTGGTATTTTCATGCTAACTTTTGGTACAAGCTGGGATTCTGAAAAAAGATTATGTTAAGTAAAACTCTCTAGGACTACATAATCTATCAAGGAAAAATATGAAAATCTAGGAATAACCACATTTTTTAAGTTAGCAACTTGAGGAAATGTTCTGATTTGAGTTTTAAAGAAATACATTATAAAAAGTTGAAATAAAATTTATTTATATCTTGTTTAATATTTCTTCCTCATGATGTTTCATGTTAGTCATTGGTTACAACATAATTTTAATTAGAATGGGACATCTATATATTAAAAACTTTATTTATGGGGCCAGAGAGATATCATGGAGATAAGGCATTTGTCTTTCATGCAGAAGGTCATTGGTTCAAATCCCAGCATCGCATATGGTCCCTCGAGCCTGCCAGGAGCAATTTCTGAACATAGAGCCAGGAGTATCCCCTGAGCGCTGCTGGGTGTGACCCCCCCAAAAAAAAACAACAAAAAATTATTTACATGGTAGATGAAATTTTCCTGGTTCATCTTTCCATTTGGAAACTTACTCAACAGTTCCAACAACAATATTTCTCTGGAGAAAATATATTTTGATATATTATAATTCATGGAGAAATTGACCCTCAGTAGTTAGACTTGTCAAAGTGCACTCAACATATGGATAGCTGAGCAAAACAAATCTGCCTTAAGTTTGGACCATCTGCTTCATTTGAAAGTGTATTGTTTTCACATTTCTTGATAGAGACTAGATTTACCCTTAATAAATAGTTTGATGAATACCTGAGTTGGAAACCTAATTGATTTCACATTGACTCTCCACTGTCACAAATTGCTGTGTGATTATTCATGAGACCTCATTCCCCTGGGATTAAGTAATGTTTGTCAGGCAGAGAATTGTGACTGATTAATTTTTTTTTTTAAAAAAAGAGCACACAGCCATGTGACTAACTAAAGACTTATTATCTTTGGCACCGATTATAGAGATTGATATTATCTCCTTACAGAAAACACGATTAACCTCCTGTCTGTTTAGATAACACTATGTGGCAGCCTATATAGATTGAAAGCACATAAACTGATTTAATATTGCATGGAATGGAAATATTATGTTCCACATGTAAGAAGCATAAATGCATGTGGTGTTGTAGTTCTTATTTTGGAGGGTGAAGAAGAGTTAGGTCAACTTGTCTTACTTCAGTCTGTGCTTACAAATCATTCCTGATCTTCAGGGTACTTACTATTATGGTACCAGTGTTCGAATCGTACATGCATTAAAAAGAATTTAAGCCTCTATACTATCTTTTCAGTACTGTGGTTCTAAGTTTTATGCTTCAGTGCAGTCTATTTTGAAACATATATTAAATATTACTTGATAAGGATTTTTTTCACCCTCCCCTATAAGGATTTTTTTATGGTTTGCGTACATACTCACTGTAAGTGTAAGTAAGTTAATTTCAAATTAAAACCCGAGAGTCAGTGTTTAAATAAAAATTAGTGAGTTCTTTATTTTTGTTCTTATGCCATATTCATCACAGAAATCTCTATCTTCAAAATTTTGTGTGTACAAATATATGTATATATTAACCATAATGGTCAAAATACCCATACCCATCACCAAAGTGACTGACTCCATTCTCCGGTGTTCCAAAGACCCTTGCCATTAAATTCTATAGACAAACCTCCAGTCCCAAGTTGATCCATTGTTGGTATTTTATCTTGTTCCTTTCCACATATGAAAAAGCTAGTTTTCTTCAATTTACTTTGGGATGTTGATGTCTATGCAAATATAGACGAATACAGCAAAATTCCTGAAATCCTGTAAAATCATAAATCTGTGAAGTTAATAAAATAAAAGCTGAAATCTTGTTTTTTGTTTTTGTTTTTGGGTCATACCCGGCAGCACTCAGGGGTTCCTCCTTGCTCTACGCTCAGAAATCATTCCTGTCAGGCTCGGGGAACCATATGGGATGCCGGGATTTGTACCACCATCCTTTGAACCATTGTCCTTTTGCATGCAAGGCAAATGCCCTACCTCCATGCTATTTCTCTGGCCCCAAAAGCTGAAATCATCGATATATTTCTTTATCAAAAGTATATAAATTAAAAAATTAATGTTATAAATCTGTGGTAGTACACTTGAAATAACATGAAGTAGATAAATAATACAAATGTAAAACTTAATAAATCACATAATCAGAATAGAACATTCAATATAAATGAAAAAAATTCATTGCTGAAAACCTCTGATATCCCCAATAACCTAGGAGCAGGGAAATTTTTCTTGAGAGTATATAATGCAACCATAACCACTCTGCTTGAATGTCATCCTCATTTCCTTCCCTGCTAGTCTTCACCCAGCGATAGGAAGTATAGTTGTGAACTCTGTGATTTTATGAGTTGAGAACACTCTGCAAAGCCACACAATTCAATAAATGTGGAGCTGAGCCTATTGATATGGCAGATTTTTAACTTGGACACTGCCATTACCTAGCTGGAAGGAGTGGAATTTGCTTCCCTTTCTGAACATGAAATGACATTCTGGAGATGCCAGCTGGAAGATTAAGAATAATCTCAGGTAGAGGCGTGGAAGAAAACAGAGGTTCCTTAAGTTTTTAAGTGTCTGTGGGTTAATCCATATTGTTAACCCATAATGTTAGCTTCAATGTTACCACTTGTGCTTTTGAAAATACTGTTAAGTATGGGACTCTATAAAAGGGTGCATTATTTTATTTTAATAACCATACCAATGTTTTTGTTTTATTTTTGCAGTATAGTTATTTCCATAACTAGAGTGTCAGGATCCTTTCATTGTTATTCCAAGATTCCCCCCTTCTAATACCCTAAAATTAACATCTCTCACAGGTCCATAATTATTAAATTCTGTTTTCAATCCATTTTAGAATCACATTTAAGAAACAAGCAGTGCTTTATAAATATCTAAAATAGTGAGAAATGATAATATTCAAAACTAGTAACAATAACGCACTTGCTTGGAGTTATTAAGGGTAACAACACTAAGTTCTTTAGATATTTATATTTATTCAAAAACCTTATAAGACAGTTATTGTCCAGTTTTTCAGAAAAGGAAATCAATAATTATAAAGGTTAACAGTAACTGTAAAATCAGATTTCTTGGGCACATTGTTTTAGAATTCCAGCTCTTAGTTATTATGCCATACTGACTTGAAAGCAATGAATGGATGTATATTAAAATCAGTTGAACAGTGTGCTATTAGCTTAAAGATTCCTGAGCTTGGGGCCTGGGAGATAGCATGGAGGTAAGGCGTTTGCCTTTCATGCAAAAGGTCATTGGTTCGAATCCCGGTGCCCCATATGGTCCCCTGTGCCTACCAGGAGCAATTTCTGAGCATGGAGCCAGGAGTAACCCCTGAGCACAGCTGGGTGTGGGCCAAAAACCAAAAAAAAAAAAAAAAGATTCCTGAGCTGAGAACTAATTATGAGTAATTTTGTGAACTGATTTGTAAGTCTTCATGTTTTGAGCAATAATCATAGTATCTATCAAAGAGACATAGAGACAAGTGTTACAAAAATTAACACATAATTAATCCTTTTCTTCTAGCTTACTAGTTAATGACATGGTATTTTGCCAGTGCTGTTGTTTGTTTATGCTTTGAAAAATTTTCCATTTTAAATGTGTAATAAGAAATGAACATTACTGCTCTAATAGATTTGTTGTTGTTGTTTTATGATGGTGCCACATCTGACAATGCTTAGTGGTTACTCCTGGCTCTGCTCTCAGGAATTATTTCTAGTTTGTTGAGACCGTATGGGATGCCAAGGGTTGATCCCAGTTGGTTGTGTGCAAAGAAGTTATATCTGTGGTACTATTTCTCTGGCCCTTTATTTTTACTATATTTCTCTATCAGCTTTTTGCCCAGATAAAGAAATTAGTATACTAAAACTAAGACATATAAATTTAAAATATTTTATCTAAATTTTATAGCACAAGAGGCCCTTTCCTAGCTTCTATTCTTTTTCTCTGACAGAAAACCAACTGCAGAATAGAAAAGCATTGCCTACGTCCAGATATCTGAAGTGTTTTTGACTATTGTTTGAGAGAGTCTGAAGAGAAATGGAAAGAAACTGAGCTGATTACACAGAAATATTTGAAAGAGGATAGTGAACCCTTGTGAAAGGAAGTCATTATTAAAAAGAAAGCATTGCATATCTGAAACTCAACTATGAAGGACTTTGTAGATCACAATAGTTTAACTTAAATTTAAATTAAAAAGCAAAGCAAAATAAAACATGCTTGTCATGAAGTCTTAGGGTGCTTTAATTAGATTATTATCATGATTCTGTTTTTTAAACCTCAATTTTTTAGAAGTTTGTTAATATTGTTAATTATAAAACATTGTTTTCTGAATAATATTAGTCATTATAATGGTAGTTAGCCAATTTAATTAAATTTAAACATTTAGGGGCCGGCGAGGTGGCACTAGAGGTAAGGTGTCTGCCTTGCACGTGCTAGCCAAGGAAGGACTGCGGTTCAATTCCCCAGCGTCCCATATGATCCCCCCAAGCCAGGGGCAATTTCTGAGCATTTAGCCAGGAGTAACCCCTGAGCAACAAATGGGTGCGGCCTGAAAAAATTAAGCTTTTAATTAAATTTAAACATTATAAAATTTAATATTTTGCATTATAGCATTTTATCATATTTATCACCTGAAGGTTCTTTTTAATGAGAGGATGTCATTCTGTCATACTTTTGTTTGTATTTTGTGTTTTACGTGTGTATATACTTCTATTATAAAAACACACTTACAAATTTCAGCTCTGGTTGAATAATTTATTAGATTTGATAATCTCAAGAAAAAACTTACATGTGGTTATGTATTTGTGATAGGATATTTCTAACTTAACTGCTAAGTTAGAAATAAAAAAATAAAGTTGACTGCTAAGTTAGAAATAAAAAAAATAAAGTTAACTGCTAAGTTAGAAATAAAAAGCAAATATATATGTTTATATATATAAATATATATATATATATATTTGCTTTTTTAACTGTGTCCCCACAGTTATAATTTATAGTCAGAATTTATAGGGTTAGTGACTAACACAGAAATTGAAGGGAAAGGAGAAGGTAAAATAGAATGAGAAAATAAATTCACAAACATACACAAACAGGCATATTCAAGGCAAGCACATACACCAGAAATAAAATTATCACATGCAAAATTATTATCTGTGAATAAAGTGAACCTGTGTAAATAAGCATTTTAAAAATTAAAATGGACATGCTTTTGTAGTCAGTTTTAATTTGGGACACACATTTTCTATCATTTTTATTTCCTCATGTTTAAGAACTTGATAAATATAAATGCTTGAAAACTAGCGACTAGTTCAGAGGTTAAGCCATTTGCCTTATTTGCATCAGATACTGTCTCCAATCCTAACATCACATATGTTCTCCCCTGAGTCGTGCTGGACTGATCCCTGAACACCGAGCATGAATAAGTTGTCAGCACAGTTGATTGTAGCTCACCCCACTACCCCCAAATAAAGAATGCTGACAGTCTAAGAAGTCTGGCTTTTGAATCTTCAGTTGAAAATGAAATAAGTTGGAAATTGGAAGAGTAATTTCACTTCTCTTTTCATTAGTTACTGATAAGTCTCTGAATGCAATGTTTATTAGAGTCAGAAGTCAATAAATAGTTATTTTTTGTGAATTACCAAGTGTGCTAAGAATATCCCAGGTATTCCAATAATTACAGAGATTACATTAGAAACATGTTAAGTACTATAGGTTGGCAATGTATTACAGCAGGTAGGGCATGTGGCTTGCATACAGTCTACCAGCTCAAACGCTGGCACTTCATATGGTTCTCTGAGCCCTGCCAGGAGTGATACCTAGGCATAGAACTAGGAGTAAGTCCAGAACACTACAGAGTGTGACCCGCAAACAAAAATAATGTAAGTAGTATGGGTGATGTGCATTGCATGTGTGAAAGATATTGAAATCTGACAAGGTCTGCATGCTGCTTCAGAGATAAGAATGATGATGATAATGCTAGTGATGACTGCAATGAGAATGATAATGTGATGATGATGATTATTATGATGATGATTATACCTTCTTCCCTTTATTTTCTGTACAGAATGTTCCCCCTGACCTCTCCATCTGCACTTTTGTGCTGGAACAGTCTCTCTCAGTCCGTGCTCTGCAGGAGATGTTGGCTAACACAATGGAGAAGTCTGAAGGGGCAAGTACTTTGTTTATCTGATAACAGTCCTTAATGAACTCAGCAAATATAGGAATGATTTCTTTTAGAGATATTAGATATTTTTCATTTTGTCAATGCCTTTCAATTATGATTTCCTTTGCTTTTTCTGCAAAATGTGATGCCTTAAAGAATTTAAACGTTATATCTAACCTCAAGGTGATCTGTGTTATTGAACCTCATGCTTATGTCTGTGGTTGACATAAGCTTTTGTGTGTTATTTTATATTTTCAGAGCTGTTTTTATTTACTATTTTAATTAATCGTGTTTTGCATGGCTCCTTGTCATTAACTTTATTTTATTTTCAATGTCTCTAACCATGTGACTGTTCTCACCTTCTTTATGGCAAATAAAATTTCATGGCACTCTTAAAAACTTTAAGTAACAAAATCATGGTGAAACTTAGTTAATGACAATTTTGCAAGTAGCTTATCAATCTTTCTGAAAACTGGAATTCTTATTTTGTTCTTAATGCAAACCTTTTTCTTCGAGTTTTTCTGGTAATTTGTTTTCCAGGCTATGACTTGCTATGACTGATTTCTGAAATATCATTCATTCTCAGATAGTTCTCTAGAGTTTAGAATGAAGAACAAAAATGAAAAGACATATTTTGTATTAAAATTGTTTGATTTTATGATTTTATAGCTATACTATTTTTGAGAATAGTATTATTGCTAATCATTGTCTTGGTCCATATAAGTGAAGATATTACAAATGATGTACACGGTTCAACAGAAAATGCGAATTAGGGTGTAATGTACTTGGCATTAAAAATAACTTAGTGTTATGCAGCTGAATTTTTTAGTTTTCACATTAATTACAAATTAATAAATGTTAATAGCACATTTATTTGATAAAATATACTTAATGATTACAGAGGATAAACTGGCTTTTGTTGGGTATTGAATGCAACTTATTAGAAATTGAATTATAAAGGTAACTTAATTATAAAATAAATGTGTTATTTTAAAATTTATTTCTCTTTCTAGAATGTTTTCACTTTATATATATAATGTAAAACAAATTTTTAAAAATATCTACTTTAGGGACTGGAATGATAGTATAGCATTTAGGGAATTTGCATTGTATACAGCCAACTTGTTTCAATCCCCAGCATCTCACATGGTCCCCCAAGACTGTCAGGAGTTATTTCTGAGCACAGAACCAGGAGTAACCTATGAGTACCGCCAGATGTGGCCCAATAATCAATAAAATAAAACACCTACTTTTCAATACTAAGCTTTTAGAGTTAAATTAAAGTAGCATAAAAATTCTCACTCAGCTAATTTTGTTTCTACTTGTATCAGTCTCTCCTGATTTTTTATCTCCTAATTTTTTAATATCGTAGTCATATTGACTCTGAAATTAAAATAACTGCAAAGTTTAACTTTAAGCACCTGTGAAAATCTTTAGATTTTTTTTAACTTTATACATTCTTGAAAAAAAAATGTTTTATTTTTCTCAAAATATGGGGTTGAACTAAGGCTAAGCAAAGTCTACATTTTTTGTTTACATAGGAAAAATTTGAATTCATTTTTGAGATTTAAGTTTTAAAGGTATTTATTAGTTAGAATTTCTCCTCAGAACTGAGTCAGTAATTCTTTACTGAAAGGATAGGTGTTTTCTATTTTAACAATGGTCTTAAGAGCAAAATTAATGATCAAACCAATAGCATGTATAATTCTGTGATCAGTCATTGATGTTGGAACTTTATGGACTCCTAGGTATCTATATTTATATCTTATTTCTTAGTATTACATAATGTCTTCTTTGAACTTAAATTTGGAGCATTATGGCATATCCCTTTGTACATCAAGTTGTCATTCCCAATATAATACATTTTGAAAGCTATTTCTTTGCCAGATTGAAGTAAAAAAAGGTTACATTTTTTTATAAGCTAAATATTTAGTATAAAGGATGTGGTTCTCTGTCTGATTCCTTGATTCTTTACCTAATCAATTCCTTACAAAAGCTGTTCTATTTTAAAAACTATTTCTTCTAAGAATTATATGATTTAATCCATTGAATATGTTGCGATAAAACATGTCTTTTTTGTTTTGTTTTGTTTTGTTTTTTTTTTGGTTTTGGGTCACACCTGGCAGCGCTCAGGGAACCATATGAGATGTTGTGATTCGAACCACCGACCTTCTGTATGCAAGGCAAACGCCTTACCTCCATGCTATCTCTCCAGCCCTGATATAACATGTCTTGAATGCGACTAATCCATTCAATTTCCGGCACCAGGTGGTTCCCTTTGAGAATCTTCTGGTGCTACCCTAGAGATTCCCAGTATTTCTGGGTATACCTTTGGAGGTATGTAGTCCAGATAAACTCTTGCAACCCTATCTTGGAACCTGAGAAGTATCAGACCCACTGAAGTGCCAACCAGATTGAGATTTCCTCAAATGAAAAACACTAATACTAAATTTAACACCCAGAATGCTTTGATATGCTTATAGAAATACAAACACAACTGATAAGGAAAACCATTTTCATCTACAACCACGTTGTGGTTAAGCACCAACTGCTGAACCACATTCCTGGATCCCATGAACTCAGTTCTTGGTTTTCATAAAGTTTCAGGAAAATTAGCAACACATTCTCTGTATCATTTCTGTCAAAGAAAATAAAACTCTTAATAGGGAAAGAAAATGTGCAAGACAGTATGGTAAAGGTATTTTAATGAAGTTTTTATTCCATAGGGTTTTATATTTTGACTACTATTAAAATAATAGGAGTATAGCATAAAAAGCATTCCAGATACTTTTATTTAAAGGAATTTTTTTTTAGTTTTTGGGCCACACCCATTTGACGCTCAGGGGTTACTCCTGGTTATCTCTCAGAAATCACTCCTGGCTTGGAGGGAACATGTGGGACACGGGGGGGGGGGGGGGGGATCGAACTGTCCTACTCTAGCACTTGCAAGGCAGACACCTTACCTCTAGCGCCACCTTCCTGGCCCCTATTTAAAGGAATTTTTCTAATAAAAAATAATGTGTTATGACAGAGATCTAGTGGATGCTATATAAATGACTTAGTTAAAATTCATTTTACTTTCATTCTTATTTAAAGTTTATCAATATTAAGTAAGCTAGAATCTCAGTAGATGTGAATGGGATTTGGAAAATTCTGAAAAGAAACATAATATGGATAAAAATAAAAGGGAGAAAATGACCAAAGGGATGATGCTTATCCCTGTGCTTATCCCTGTACTAGTTTAGTCTGAAATTCTCTACCTTTTTTTTGGACTTGGTGTCATTTTTGTTTAACTTATTTGCTCTCAATTCAACTCTCTTTGTCTCTTATTACTCTTCAAATTTATTTTGTATATTGGTGATTTAGTACAGAACTAATACTGGGGGCTTTATAGTCTTACAAAATTCATGGAGAATAACCAATTCTGCTGTATATGAACTGCGATTTGAGGGACAGTTAAGTCTTTTATTATCTGGTTCAGTGGTTATTAATTAATGGAGTGTAAAAATATTTAGCATGCAATTGAAACTGATTATTATTATTATTATTGCTGTGATAACTGTTTTATGCATACCTGTATGCTTCGTTCATTACACTTTAATTCAGGACAACCTTTTCTCTGATCTTGATATCTTTCTTTCATTTTTGGGTGATCCAGCAGTTGATTCTCTCATTTTGATGATAATACAAGTATATTTTAATACAACCAATAATAATATTTTCAGATTGCTGTGTGTTCTAGTTAATAAAGTTTTAAAAATTGAATGAATTTGTGTTCTAGGCCATTACATTATAATTTGATTAACTAAATTTTTGTTGAAAATATCTTCCATACTAATTTTTAAAATGTCTAATTTAATAATTCCATTTTATTAAAGCTAAACATTATATAAGAAATGATAAGTGTAGTGTAATGAAATACAATTTAGAAAACTTATTGTGGTCACTTAAGGCCATGACTAGATTAGATGGCTGATTTGTTTATTCATTTTAGAAGTATATATTTTATAACTATAGCATTTATAGTTCTATCTTTTGGTTTAGTTGTTTCTAAGGGGCTTATAGGACTGTGTATTTTTTTTTAATATTGGCTTTTGGGCCATACCCGGTGATGTTCAGGGGTTACTCCTGGCTTGGAGGACCATATGGCTTGGGGTATCGAAGCACGGTCCATCCTGGGCTAGGGCAGGCAAGGCCTTACCCCTTGTGCCACCGCTCCAGTCCCAGGACTGTATCTTTTTTTTTTTTTTTTGGTTTTTGGGTCACACCCGGCTGCGTTGAGGGGTTACTCCTGGCTCCATGCTCAGAAATAACTTCTGGCTGGCTCAGGGGACCATATGGAATGCAGGGATTCTAACCAATGACCTTATGCTGAAAGGCAAACACCTTACCTCCATGCTATCTTTCCGGCCCCCCGGACTGTATCTTTTCTGACTGATTTCTTTCTACTTGATTAATGGTTTCATTATTGTTAGACTATTGTAGTTCAACAACAACAACACCCAAAATTGTAAATTAATTTAATATTAAATAATTAATATGAATGTTAAATTAAATTAATATTTATTTCTTATATCCTGGTCTTTGGGAGTGAAGTAGGCTGTAATTTATAATTTTAGCCTAGTGTGATTTTCATTCATTTAGTTATTTATTATTATAAATAATTGATAATTTACTACAGTTCAAGTTTTATAAGGTAATTTAAAGAGCTATAAAATTCAGATTATAGGGAGCCGGGAGGTGGCGCAGGAGGTAAGGTGCCTGCTGCCTTGCCTGCGCTAGCCTAGGACGGACCACGGTTCGATCCCCCGGTTCCCATATGGTCCCCCGTGCCTGCCAGGAGCGACTTCTGAGCGCATAGCCAGGAGTAACCCCTGAGCGTCACTGGGTGTGGCCCAAAAACAAAAAAAATTCAGATTATATTGTAGATATGACTTATTATAAAGAAATAAAACCATTTAGTCCAAATTATGATTTTATTTAATAAAAGGTCTTTATAGTTTAATTTATGTATTAAATGGTGATTATAATCATCAGTGCATCATTTGATAACAATCACAGGGCCAGAGATTGTGCCAGGGTTAAGGAACTTCCCTTGCATGTGGTTTAACCAAGTTTAATCCCTGACACTGTTTGTGGTCCACCTAGACCGACCTGAGAACAAAGCAAGAAGTAATACCTATACTCCATGGTGTGGTCCAACTCACTGCCCCCAAATAAAAGAAACTTCCAAACTAATTATAAGTTGACATGTATTATCATGGGGTGTTTTAACACTCCATTTTATTATGTTTAATTATGTTCTTAACATAACTAAAATGTTAGCATGAGGAAGGCAAGGTATTTAGAAATTGTTATTCTGGGGTCTGGAGAGATAGCATGGAGGTAAAGTGTTTGCCTTGCATGCAGAAGGTTGGTGATTCGAATCCTGGCATCCCATATGGTCCCCTGAGGAGCGATTTCTGAGCAGAGTCAGGAGTAACCCCTGAGCACTGCTGGGTGTGACTCCCACCCCCCCCCAAAAAAAAGAAATTGTTATTCTGTTTGAATGTTCTTTGGATTTCGTATAACAGTTTTGAAGATGTGTAGCATTAAATTAAAACTAATAAAATCATAAAAAAACATTTCTCCTAGGAACGATTTGATTTCATTTGACTGTACTTTAAAATTCTGATAGAAAACAGCATTTGCCAGGAAGATAGGTTATAGTATGTTCAACAATATTTTTAAAATGATTTTTATGCCTCAAAACTAAAGTGTTTTATAATTTTATCTGAGAACAAAGAATACCTCATATTTCAAAGTTATATCTATTTTCTACATAACGGCACAGATATTATATGGCTCTGTTATTAGTGAGATAAACATCAGCCGAAGACCTGTCTAGTTTATATAAAATGAAGTAATAGATTAATTAAAAGTTTTAATATTTTAATAAAGTCTCTGCCTTTTAAAAATTGTACTCTGAGATTACTCAATAATTCATGAAGATGCAACTGGCTAAATTTATTGGTAAGTTAGTTTTTTAAAAAGTGCATTTTTAAAACAATGTAGCACCATAAATGAGCTTTCTAAAATCACATTTATCAAACCTTGAGAACAAATTTCAGACCAGTGATTGCCTTTAAGATCATTTCATATAAATGCAAGATGATTTGAAGGTCAAGAAAAACAGTACTCCATTTCATAGTGGTAGAGGACAGTTTCTAGAGTAGACACCTAGAGTTTAATTTCTCAAAATCCTTGGCAAAAGGCTTATCCTTTTCTGCCTATGTTTTCTTATCTTAAAGAGTGGTAAAACAACAGTTTCACCTGCTTAAATGTTGTGTTTAATAACTTATATATTGCTGTAAAAAGCACTCTTAGTACACATGTTATCATTGTTATACTTTGAGTATGCCTAAATACACTTCTACCAGAACTGAACATTCTGGAGAAAAATGTATAAAAGTTGAATCAAATATAAAAAATAAGTGAACAACATATACTTTCCAATTAATTAGAACTCTAAAACTTTACAATATTTCTAAAAACAAAAATCCATATGTTCGGAAAATCAAGGAGTGAGTTGGGATTGAAATCTCGAGAAATTAAATATCAAATTATATGTGTTAACTATTACTGCCTTGAGCTGATATTAATTATGTGTGACTTAGATGTAAATTCAAATGCTGTTACTGTGGACAATAATGATCTAAGTTTTGTATTGCCATCACTGATTTGATGTGTACAGTTTGAGCTCATCAACTAATCGCTTGCTAATATAACACAAATTTTTCAAAGATATTTAGTAGAATAGAGAATCTTGACATTATAGAAGAACAGGATGAAATTCACAATCACCTGACATTGTGACTAGCATATTTGACCCAATTTAGAATAAAAGATTGCCAGCAATAAATGCTAGAGATGATATAGTGATTTCTGTGCACAGAGCTATGTGTCAGCTATAATCATAAAACAAAATAAAGATAAATAATAGTAAAGTATAAACTATTATTTGGAGCATAATCAAAATATTGGATTGATGGGATAGTACAGGAAAAGATGCTTCCTTTTCATGTGCCCAACCAAACCCTGATTACATATATTACATTATTTCTCAGCACCAGCAAGAGTAATTTTTGACTACAGAGCTAGGAATAAGCCCTAAGCATAGCTGGGCATGGCACCCCAAAACAGAAAAGAATGATAAAAATTGGAAGTGGAGAAATAGAACTGGAAATAGAACATAGGATAGACTC
This sequence comes from Crocidura indochinensis, assembly GCA_004027635.1. Classification (NCBI taxonomy): domain Eukaryota; kingdom Metazoa; phylum Chordata; class Mammalia; order Eulipotyphla; family Soricidae; genus Crocidura; species Crocidura indochinensis. The sequence goes on along the minus strand of PVKC010005287.1, from coordinate 9,812 downwards.
TGGACTGAAAATATATTATGATCATGACTCATACTCTGAGGGTTATTATAATGCAATTAATAGTGATTATTTTCCTGAAAACCCAGGCTCTAAGATAGACATACACTCTGTTGGTGAGTCATATCCCTGGCCTGTAAATTATATACTTTTATACTGTGGACTTTATAAATATTTTCAATAAAGTTACAATAAACAAGTAGTTAATATAGACATTAAAAAAACGAATTAAAGCAAGAAGCTAGTGCATAATACTGTGATATCAATGTAAACATTTAATGTAAACGTATAATATGCATGAAAACTACTTGGTCTATTTTAAACATGAAACAAAATGCAGAAAAGTAAAATTAACAAGAGCAATCATGAAGAATCTAAAAATGTTTGGGTGTTTTCTCAAATATCAAGACCTATTTTGATATGATAATCACTAAGGTAGTTCAATTTTAACACAGAAATTAGGCAAGGATAAAATAGAATTTATAAATAGATATACCCGTTAGTAACTTGATTTACTACTTAGTTGGCAATTTACTGCAATGGGGACTACAATAGTATTAGCTCAATTGTACAGCTATGTATTAAGGAAAAATTAATCCTAATTCTTCTCTAGCACTATTAACCAAAAACTATTAACCAAAAATCACTACCAAAGAGGTTGCAGTTCTCAGCTGAAAGATAACACAGTGAAATTCTGGAAAGTAAAGAGGAGTATTAGTTTAAGGCAAAATGAAACAAAGCAAAGCAAAGCTAAACAAAACACTACTATCTAGCGTTTGAGAATGTCATCAGAATTCCCTTATACTCTGTCAAGCTATACAGGAGTTGAGAAACTAACTAGAATTATCAAGATATAGACTTGGGAGTAAATTATTTGTAAAAAATTTGTTCAGATTTGTTATCTGCTTTCAACTACCTTATATTACAAGAACCTGAATGTATATGCGAAAGTTACTTCATCCCAATAGGCATCAGAAAAATGCAAATTAAAACTGTAATAATCTGGGGCCAGAGCGATAGCACAGTGGTAAGGCGTTTGCCTTGCACGCGGTCAACACAGGACGAATCCTGGTTCGAATTCCAGCATCCTATATGGTTCCTCAAGCCTGTCAGGAGTCACTTCTGAGCACAGAGCCAGGATTAACCCCTGAGCGCTGCCAGTGTGACCCCCCCCTCAAAGTAAAACAAAACTAAACTAAAAACTGTGTAATAAAGTACTGCAACATAAGACCAGAAAGGTCAAATTTAAAGGATTAATTATATCAATATTGATAATAAAATATGAATCAAGTACAAGATAGATGCTGCTTACATTAGAAGTTTATTTTAGGATTTTGGAAAAGTTCCTTGCATTGCTTATAGTAAAATATTTATTAATTTATGATTGAATAATTCCATTTCTGGCATATATATTATATAGTAATATATTTGCTTTTTGTTTGTTTGGGGCCACCTGAAAGTGCAAAAAAATTAAGCAAACATGTTTGAACAACAGAAAGTAAATAAAATATTTGAGTTAGAAAAATCTCTAGTTAAGTTTTGCAATGTGTAGTGCAATTCAAAACAAAATATAGCCTTAAGATTTTGAAATAAAAGACACTAAGGCTGAAGGATCTTGGCTTCAAGGTCATACCTCACCTTTTGTAATAATGTGCAACAATTCTTTTCTTGTGGAAGATTCTGAATGCAGTTTCTTCATGCACAAAATGTAGATACTGAGATACATTTAAAGAGTTTAGTAGAAGATCTGGTACATAGCAAGCAATAATATTTGACTTTTGGATTTAATAATAATAAATTTTGTACTTAAAACAGTGAAATTAACATTTGACATTTTGGAAACAGCCAACCGATTTTATAATTTAAAATAGTTCACCCTTATATATGATAAATTCATTTTTAAATGAATAAAAATGTAATTCATTGTAATGAATATTGTTGTAATTTGTAATTAATTACTCTTGTATTCTTATTCTCTTTTAAGTGAAGCTTGTGTTCCTTAATTGAAGATTTATTTTTCTTTGATAAACTAGACTGCCCTTTTCTGTTTTAATGTGATAAAATGTTTCATGTAATTTCTTACAGTTGTTAAAAGTATTTATTTTCTCAAAATTAATAGAATCATTTTTTTAAAAAATTCTACAGTTTTGAATAATTATTAAAATAAATGTTTGTCCTACATTTTTTGTGAATTTGATGATTGTTTGAATCTAATATTGGGCACATTTGTTATGAACTTATATTTCCTTTCCTAAATCAGCCTACAATAAATATTTTTTGTACTTTTCACTCACTTAATTAAATGATTCTTGTTAATAGTAATAAGAGATGTGTCATGAAATCGCTCTACATTGCTTATGCATAATTACAATGTTACTGCACTTTAGTCAGTCTTTGGATTCTGTCGACCATTTGTCTTGTCTTGTATGTTTTTCTGACAAATCATCCCTAGCATATGCTGTTGCTAAGCCTTTCTTTGGGTACTGAGAGATTTAATCTGCCATATTGTTGTTACTAATTCTCTCTTCTTGAGAAATGCTTTCTCTTATGTCATATAGACAGTTTAAAGACATTCTATTACTAATATTAGTACAACTTCTCTTTCTCCTAGAATATTCCCACAACATTATTTTGGAATGTCGTGTATCTGTGTCTGTGACTGTTTACTATTTACAACTGAAGACAAACTAATGTTTTTGATAATTACTGGAGTTACTGAAATTATGGCATATTCTTTCTCCAAATAAATATTAAAGTTTTTTCATCTTTTAAAATTAATTTTTGGGAAGAAAATAAATTTAAGAATATATGTTTACCTTTTTTCTGTTTAAAAAAATGAACGATTGCTGCAATACATTGCACATGACTAAATTGTTTTTCTTTGCCTTAGGATCTAATAAAATGGAGTTATCACTCAAGTACATTAACATTAACGAGGAAAAAGTGAATTTTGTTTAAACTAGCTAAATATCTTAATAGAAATATCTTAATTTATAGAGAAAATGATTAGACCTGTCCACACAGTAAAATTCTTTTTTTTTCTCAAATAAAATAGTTTTTTAAAAAAAATGTAATTTTGAAATGCAAAGGTTAGGGTTAGTCTAGATTAAATTTCAGAGCACTATGTAAATGGCCAAAGAAATAAAATATTGTTATAAATAATCTAGTGTATTTCAAAGAGGCAACTAAAAGAATACCACCTATATATTTGAGGTGATATTTTTCTATTGCTTTATGCCTGAAAATATACAATCTACATTTATGTAGATTTGTTTGAGAACCTACTTTTTAATAGATCAATATTTTCACCTATTTATCACAATATATATCAGTGGCAATACTTATTTCATTACTGCATTTAAATTAAATGTTTAAAATCATAAATATGCTTTGAAGAACACTGATTTTCTATGACACAAAACTTTTCTTTGAGATTATGTTCCTCAGTGTTGAAGGTTTTTATTCTGTTTGAATTGTCATGGATTTAGTTAGGTCCTTGCTTGATATAAGGCTTTCTCAATTTTTCAGTACTATACATTATATTTAATTATGTCTATTTTTCAAAATGTTCAGTTATAATTGATGATATTCATCTATATACAATTAGTGAATATGATTTAAAGATTATTCGGTTATATAATTTCAAAATATTTTGAAGCACAACCTTTTTCATATTGTAAATGTTATATAGTACTAGAGATCATTGAATAAGAGAAATATTTTTATTTCACACAAGACTTTTAGGTAGATGCTATATTTCTAAATTGATATTTTTCATGAATAAGTTTTTATATTTAGGGGAAGATTAGTGGTTTTTATGAGGAGGCTTTTTAAGTTTCAGAATGAGGTAAACATTTACATGTACTTTTGAATATAAGGAATTGTCATTACTTTTAAAACTGTTTATTAAATTTTAGAATTGAACATATATTTTGGTGCAGGGACTACACTGCAATTTGCCTAAGAAATAGTAATTGAAACCTTGCTAGGTATTTATTTGTTTGCTGTTATTTATTTTGGCTTTTTCTTTCCACAGCAAGTTGATGTGGAAAAATGGGTATGTGTTTCCATGTATTTACAAAGAAATTGTGATCTAATGAGTGCATGTTTGCTGTTGCCTCTAATCTGTTTTATTTTGTTTATTTATTTTGCTTCCTAGTGTGGCTTGTTCTATTGAAATAACTTCTATGTTGTAATAAACAAAAATTTCATTCGTCTCTAGTTAGAACTCCCTTTTTCTCTTTTCTGTTTGCCTCATTTGAAATGGGTTATATTAAAATAACTTCCATTCCTAAACCATATTGTTTTTAACGCAATTTGTTCTGTAAGTATGAATTCTGTAAGTATGAATTTCCTTTTGTTTAATGGGAAAAGTTTTATTGTTAATATTGGTATATTTTATCAAAATATCTTGCCTGGCCCATTTTGAAATCCTACTGCTTGCTATATTTTATAGAAAGAGATTATGATACTTATTCTTGTAATCTGAGAAACTGAAGGTGAATGACATTATCATGAGGCATACTGTTAGAGGATCCCAAAGGTTAAGTCAGAGGATCAAGATAGTGACACCTTGTGTAAGGAGGGATATTTTTCTTTCAGACAGACAGACAGACAGACAGACCCATGCACACATTAATGCATACATACATACACACACCATCTTCCATTTTTGAATTTTCAGTATCTCTTAGTAGAAATTTGAGCTGCATCACCAACATTTGAATCTCTATTTTACCCCGTGTAATAATGATGCTTTTCCTGTTGTTTTGTTTCCATTTTAATGGATGAAAGGCCCAACTTAATTGATGACTTCATTTTCTTTTAATTTATTTAACTGATATTATTCTGTTCTCTTGATATTCTCTTCTGAGATGTTTAGTAACTTTAAAGTAGTTTTTCCAGACAAACGCTTCTTCCAATCTTTTTATGATTCTTTGGTCTTTTTACTTCTCAACCCTTATGTACTCCAGAAAAATTTACTTTTTAACCTTCCTTATGATAATCAGACTCATTAATTTTGTGAATTGCCGCCACCTCTATATTTCTGACATATATTCATCTTGTTGCTTTATAATATAACACTTACAAATTTTGTTTAATTCTTTTCTTTTTTTTTGTTTTGTTTTGTTTTTGTTTTTGATTTTTGGGTCACACCCGGCAGTGCTCAGGGGTTACTCCTGGCTCCATGCTCAGAAATTGCTCCTGGCAGGCACGGGGGACAATATGGGGCACCGGGATTCGAACCCATGACCTTTTGCATGAAAGGCAAACGCCTTACCTCCATGCTATCTCCTGGACCCCCAGAACTTTCTTTTTTAAAGCTTCTGTAAACCATATTTTGTTATAAGGATTTAAGACTAGCCCTTTCAGGTTCTAAAATATTCTCATTTTAACAACCTGGTGATGCAAAAACATTTGCCTCAGAGAGACCCTAAGTTTAATTTCAGCAACTCATGCGTTTTCACCCTAGCCTCAGAATAGTCAGGTGTACTTGGTTGACTAAGATCACATCTGGATTAGCGCTGGCACTGACCCTCATGTCCATACTTCATTGCCCACACCTCCTTACAGAGTAGTAATGATGAAGGGGAAAAATACTATTTTATTAATCATCAAGCATGTCATTTAGTTCTTAAATGCACATTATTTAGAGTTCATGTAATAGTAAAGTCCTGTTATTTTACCTTGAGAAAATTTAATTATGTATTTATATTTTAGTATATTTTAGATTTGCTCTAATCCTATGAAACCCATTTATTCAACTCTTCTGCATTTTCCATTAGGACATTTGAAATTAAGGTTCCTAGTAGTGTAGCAGAAAACAATTTAACCCTGTATATGTCTACTTGTCCTGTCCTTTAAATTAAAATAGATCAGGTCCCATGATGTTTTTCATATTCACATAAGTAAATCTCCTCAAGTCATTTCCAGTCATACAAATCTCATTTCAACAATAAAGTGCTTCTAATATTCTGGGTACTCTGGGAAGGACTAAGAAGAAAGTTAGTAGGAAAAGTCTTTTTTTGATGATGCTACCCTTCATCAGGCTTATCCAGGGTTTCAAGATGAGTTTCTCAGAAAACGGAGGTTATTTTTGAGAGAGTTGCCATCAAGAGTATCACCACCTTGTTTCTTCTCTTGCTGCCCTCAAATGCCTTACTGTTAGCCATTCACTGGTGATTTTCTCAACTCTGATCACTAGGCTGCACTGATCTCAGGCTGGTTCTTTTTAGTGTGACTCTTCTTTGATCTTTCAGTCAGTCTTTTGCCTTTCCAACTCTAGGCATAATCACAAACTGGTCTTGTCTCCCAGCTCCTAAGGAAGTAGGTAACTCCAATGTTACCCTCTCTAGGCTTGAGTAGTACTTTTTGCTCTATGCTCTTCGAACTCCTTTGGTATGCTGGGTCTAAAGTAACAGTAAATTTTTAGTACTCAGTCTCAATTTCTTACGATTTTCACTTGTTCTTTCCTCTTTTTCCCTCCCCATCCCCACCAGCTTCTTAGAGGAGCAGTTTTATTTAATCATGAGTCCAACGACTTATGAAATGCTCTACATATTTTCAGAGAGAACAACATTTGTGAGTCCTGGACTAGAGTCATGGTTTAGTTTTTAATTATATTTACTTCACTCCCAGCCCTTTAGTACCCTGAATGTATAGCGTTGATTTCCAAGATGTTGGTCTAGGATAACAAGTCATGGATGGAATTGGAAACAGCAAGGGATAAAAAAGAATGTACTACTAGTCTATATGAAATATAATCAATAGCCCAAATGATATCTCACAATATACATTTACTAAGAGTATACTGATACTTTTATAACTGTTAAATTATAAAGTCCTCTTAAATGTTGTATCAAAAATCTCTACTTTAATATTAGTTTTAAATTGTATTGCATTTCATTTGCAATTGTTTGTCATATTTTGTGAAATGCTCTCATATTGCTAAAATGCACTTAATTTTGAAATAAATATATATATTATATATAACTTATTAAAAATGCAACTGATATTCTTTGTATAGTTTCTGATCTGAATATAGGATAAGATTTACATACCCTCTGGTCATTATTAGGCAAATAGCCTCTGTAAAAATCAACTATGCTTTTTGGTTTAGCAAAATATTTCTAAGCAAGCTGAAAAGTAAAATAATCATATCTAAGATAGTCCTTCTACTTTATAATTTAAGCATTTATGTATCCAGTGATTTATAAACACATGTTACAGACATAAAGTGTTAACATATATAGTACCTTGTTAGCATCCTATATTCATCTTAATTCTTCTCAAAATGTTTATTATTATAGACTCAAGTATGCCAATTCCATTAAGTGGAATTGGAAAAGTCCATTTCCACACTAACTATACAGCATTATGATAGGTGGAAATGGCATTTACTATGCTGTATCTGTGAATTCTTTAAAACAAGACACAATATATAGTGATAACATAATTTCAGTGATGGTTATTAGTAAGATATTATAAGAGACTATATAAATGTATAAATACTTTTTATTTAGATGAGAATGCTCTTAAAATGCAATCTTGGCCTAAAACCACTAGGTCTTGTAATCTGTGGGGATTGACTAGAAAGCTAAGAGTTTGCATCGAATATTTTCATCATAAGAGAAATAGTTGATGATTTTCTATAAATATATAGCTTTCTATATTATTGCATAACATATAGATATATGAATTAATATATTTGATTTTGGATATGTAAGATATATGAATATTGTATATATATTATGTTTGGAGTTGAAGTTGTAAATTTGAATTTCTATTCTCCCATAAAATTAGTTGAGAGAACCTTAATTTAAATTAGTCATCAACAAACCTAAGTCTTGGGTGACAAAAAATAATCTTTCCTTTTCTTAATATATTAAAGTTAACCAACTATAGTCTAATTTGCAAGGAGAGGTTATTAACTAAAGGGTTATGTATAATTCTAGCATCTTGATACATGGATAGAAATATGACAAATTTGCTTGGTTTGATGGAGCAGTCTTGACAGGAAAGGACATCTCATTTGTTTCATGGACACTTAATATTGCAAAGTTTTTGTATCATTTCAGTTGATCTAATTTGATATATGGTTTCAATGACAAGAACCATTGCTTGTTTTGCTCCTTTGTTGTTATTTCTTCATATTATTTTCTGAGGAAATATTTCAGCTAGAATTCTTTTAAAACTTAAGAATGTCAAGGTCATAAATAGAAGTTGAATCCTTTAATCACTTGTCATTTTATGAAACTAAAATAACAGTTAAAAGAATTTAAGGTTAAACTGAATGGTATAATTATGGTGGAGGTTTTTATCCATCATCTAAATTACTGTTTCTTTCTTTTTACTAGTATCAAATTGAACATAATAATGCATTTCTTTATATTTGATTATAATTTTTGTCTGATGTATTTTTTAATTTATTTTTTACTCATAGTCATTATCACTTGCTAAAAAGATTTTTTAGGGTTGTAGTTTCTCTTTATTTGTCATGTTATGTACGATGACTGGGAAATGGATTATACCCCAGTTCTTATTTATACTTGAAGTTTTATCTGAATTATCATTTCTTAAATATTAAATCAAGTATAGGATATGGGACTACTGGACTGTGCATATTTACCCTGAATAACTAAAGTCCCTCTTCATATTTCTGTGTAAATTGACATTGATCCAAGTTTTATTCTGAGACAGTAGTATCAAATTCATACCTGTATTTGGAATGTTATTATCTTTATACCATCCACTTCTATACATTTCATAAGGAAATTTCAGCTTTTCTAATGATGTATTCACAAATGAAAAAAATTAAACAATTAATCTTTAGTAATCCCTAACAAATCCTTCTCATCATTATACAGGTATTTTTATACCAATATTGAGACCGTTTTCTCTAATCTTATCATTTGTTATAAATGACTTTCTTTTTATCCAATATCATGTCATAACTTTATTGGGATTACTTGTTTTTCTGTTTCCTTTAGCCATAACTCAACAGTATTTTTTTTGTTTGTTTGTTTTGGGGCCACACCTGATGACACTTAGGAGTTATTCCTTGACATGCGCTCAGAAATCGCTACTGCTTGGGGGACCATATGGGACATAGGGATATCGAACCACAGTCCGTCCTAGGTCAGTCATGTGTAACGCAAATGCCCTACTGCTGAGCCACTGCTCCGGCCCCACTCAACAATATTTTTTATAGAGATTAAATTCCTGTACTTTAACTATTATTTATTTTGTGGGGGCCTTCCAAGTGATGTTAAGAATCCCAGAGTCTCCTCAATGCCAGTGATACTTCATCAACCAGGCATTTGGTTTTCTGCCAGATAAAAATATTACAGAGATCAAAGGCCTCCAAAGTTATACCTTATGATTCCTGGGGACTAGATGGTGTTGGGGTCAAATCCAAGACAGGCCACCCTTTCATTATTCTCTCAGCTCTTAAATACACACACACACACACACATATACATTTAAATATACCATTTTTTTTTCATCCTGTTTCTTGATTTTCTTTAGACTATCTCATAGTTTATAACTGGTACTAAAGACCAATTGAGTAAAGGTTAGGGAGAAAGCTCAAAGGGCCAGTAGGTATACTTTGAATGCTAGAACCCTGGGTTAGATTACCAGTACTGTTTGGCTCCAGAGGACTGCTAAGAGTTACTTTGAATGTGAAGTTGGTTTTTGGGTCACACCCGGCAGTGCTCAGGGGTTACTCCTGGCTCCATGCTCAGAAATTGCTTCTGGCAGGCACGGGGGACCATATGGGGCACCGGGATTCGAACCGATGACCTTTTGCATGA
>PVKC010005286.1:0-33573 GCA_004027635.1 Crocidura indochinensis | reverse complement strand
TGATAGTTGTTACTGTAGGTATTTCCCTAACTGCTTTATTAGTATATAACATATTTTACAATAGAGCTAATATTTCTGCTTTAGGTATATAGTTTTAACAGCACTGTGTGCCTACCATCAAGATGCCAATAGCCCTCCACCAATATCCCTCTTGGTCCTTTCTCCCCCTCCTTCACTCCTCCTCCGCATCCCACGGCTTTCCTCCCTCATTTGGCAATCTTCACAGTTCTCTTGCTGAGACTTAATTCAATTGCTTCTCTTCTCCAGAGAAGTAGTAAGAGAAAAGATGCATGTGGGGGTGGGGGGATTGAGTTACTTCTCTGCTAACATTTCCCCCCAAAATGCCCCATTATACAGCTGTACTGAAGTGCTCTCTTTCCAAAGATGTCACTGATTTCCAAGCTACTTTTTTTTCTTAGCCCCCCACAATTATATGGATATTTTAACGAAGACTGTGGTTGTTGTGTGGTTGAGTTCCTGGATATATGCAAATACTTATCAGGTGATTGTCATAGACTTCCTTTTTACCATCACATTTTAGCATCTTAATGGTTGGAACTGTGTTTTACTTTCCTTAGCACCCTAAGAAGCTAGTATTGACCTTGTCACATAGTGAGTCTTTCAAAAATATTGTGGAATGAATATTTTAATAAATTACTCCACTCCACTGACAGATAAATTCACCCGCATGCACTTGTATACACACACACACACACACACACACACACACACACACACACACACACACACACACACACACACTTTGTTAGTAAGTATGACTATTATAATTTTATGTATCATGCAAAGGTTAATTTGACTATGAGACACAGTATAAACAATAACATGGAAAATTGGGGCTTTGGAAGCACCCAGAAGAATAAAGGTTTTGCTTTCCTCAATGAATGAATTTTGCTTCTCTGTCAAAGTTTGGGGAAAATGCTAAGGTAAAAATCATGAAACAAAATGTGCTAACATGACCTTAAACATTATTCTGAACTCTGAGTTAACCTTATTCTGCCATCTCAGCTAAAATAATTTTCTCATTAAGCTATGTGTTCTCATCTGTCAAATAAAGGTGCTAAAAATGACCTTCACTGGAGTATTCTCAGAAAAATCTAAACAATAATTGCAAAATACTCAGAGCAAGAAAAGCAACGTATAAAGCTTGAAGAAACGTTTAATTTAGAGTTTTCTAAGTGTATGGATATCTGCTGAAGTAAAATGGATTACAATCAATGCATATATAAAGAAATAGCTGACAGTTGAAAAACAGAAATGAAAAGTAACATTAACAGTGTTAGAAAGATGCCTGCAAGGAGACAAGTTCACAGAAAGTTGGATCTCAATTTAGTTATTTTTTTCTTTCTAATCATTGTTCTCTAAGCTACTGCAAAAACAATGAAATGACCATAAACTTAGCATGATAGGCCTGTAGAATAATTTAGTGATAATTTCACGTTTACTTTTATGCTAAGCTATTACTTACATTGCTTTTCTTGCTAAAGACAATACACAAGCAGCTGTATAAAATGGAAAAAAAATAGCTGACAGGGTCATTTCTCAAGTTATACTAAGGTTTAGTTACATTCGTTTTCACCCAGTAAACAACAAATTTAGCAACTTGAAACTGGTTAAAAGAAAATCATCAGAAAAAAAAAATTTTCTCTAATCTTAGCATGCTTTAACTCTCTAAATTTGGTAGATTTCTTTATCTTTGTTGAAGTTGCATCTTTAAATATCTATTGATATTTCTATCGGATGTTCATTGTTTCTAATATTCATTATCATTCTTTGAGAATAATATCAATCCTTCTTTTAGATTCAAAGAAAGCCTATATTTTATGCGAAAATATTCACCTACCAAACCAAAATAATTTCCATATCTTGGGTGTTTATTCTGTAGTTTTGTGCGAGACTTGCTCATAATATTAAGCTTTTATTTATTTATTTATTTATTTATTTATTTATTTATTTATTTATTTATTTATTTATTTATTTATCCTGGGGTCACATCTGGCAGCGCTCAGGGGTGACTCCTGGCTCTACGCTCAGAAATCGCTCCTGGCAGGTATGGAGGACCATATGGGATGCCGGGATTCGATCCACAGCCATTCTGCATGCAAAGTAAATGCCTTACCTCCATGCTAACTCTCTTGCCCTAACATTAAGCTTTTATTTTGTACTCTAGTGTCTTTTATCCTTTTTCTCTTTCCAATAGTCTTTATCAAAAGTAATTCTCATATGAGTCATATTGCTTCAAATAATTATTACTAGCTACAATAGAGAAAATAACTATATGAAAACATAGTATATGCTATCTTTGTGTTAAATATAATTATCTTATTTTATCTTTATAATTTGCTATTAAATAGTCTACATTATTTTTATAATTAATGAGGATATCTTTTACTACCACCTCATCAATTTTGATGACATACTTTAAGTTCTGGGATGATTTTGACAATAATTACTTAGAGCTAAAAATTTAAAGTAAAGGGCATAAATAAAAGGTCCATGGATTTTTTTCGTTTTTTTGGCTTGCTTATATTGTGTCAATATTTGGTAAATACTTAGGTTTCTCCTAATGATATAGTGGGAACAATATGGGGCTGGTAATAGAATCCAGGGCTTTTATGTGAAAATCTGTGCTCAGTCACTTGAACTCTCTCATGGCCCAATATTTTTTTTTAACTTTTTTTTTTTTTTTTTTGTTTTTGGGTCACACCCGGCAGTGCTCAGGGGTTACTCCTGGCTCCATGCTCAGAAATTGCTCCTGGCAGGCACAGGGGACCATATGGGGCACCGGGATTCGAACCGATGACCTTTTGCATGAAAGGCAAACGCCTTACCTCCATGCTATCTCCCAGGCCCCATGGCCCAATATTTAAAAAAATTATAGGAGACATAGAAATTTATAAGCTATTTATAAATGTTATTGTAGAATTGCACATATGGTATAGACAGTGATAGCATTATATGTGTATAATAATTATGGATAATAATTTTGTCTGAGTTTTCTTAAATTGAACATTTTAAATTAATATAAATATACATTTCATATAATATGATTTTATTTATTTCTCTTAGCAAAATGTTCTCAAAGATCAGCAACATGGTAGCATATATTACTTCCTCATTTCTTTGACTTTCCAAATAATATATGAGTATATATCACATTTGTTTAATTGTTCATCAGCTGATTAATATTTGGGTTGTTAGTTTTTGACTTACTAAATACTGTAATGAATACTTGTTTTTACTTTTTTGTAAAGACATACTGCATTTGCCAGCGACTTTTGAAACGAAAAATGGTCAACCAAAAATCGGGAGTTGTTTTATACACCGAGTATATTCCAAAAAACGTCTGATATGCCGCTAAACAAAAATCATCTGGATATTGCCACAAAACGAATTTTCCAACTCGATCCTGCACCAAACACTCCAAGGCTGCTCAGACCACCACTCTAACTCGACCAATTCAAGCAGATTTCTGATACATGCAAATTAGACAATGTTCTGTACCCAAATCTACACTGTCAAAAGCCTGCTCAAATGGGCCAGAGTCAGAGAGGAAGGCTATTACAGTATACCCTTTGAACCTTTGCTTGTGTGATTGGTTCGCTGTGGTACATATAGTTGCAGCATAGGAACGTTCTGCCTTATACAGCGAATATAGGCCTAAACCTATGTTTTAACTGTAAAATTAGGAGGTCGTCTTATACTACCAGTCTTCTTATATACCAGCAAATACGGGTAATTTTGTTTCCATAGGCGGGTATAAATATGGAAGCAAAAAGTTATTTAATCATATAGTGACTCAATATTTATCATTTGAGAGAGAATCCAATAGACAGTATTTCACAAAAGGTGTTGTTTGCCTTTTCACTGATATTCATCTGGATTTTAATTTCTTTTTTTCTATCCCTTTGGGGCTACACTGAATGTGCTCAGAAATTTCTCCTGGCTCTGTGTACAGGAATCACTCCTGTTGGGTTTGGAAGACCTTATAGAGGTATGAACCATACAGAATCTGTCTGAGATCTTTGTATGTTTTACCTATAGATCAGTATTGCACCTTTTATATGCTCTTTATAGTAAGAATCACATGTATGTAGTTCAGTTTATCAACAGCCATATATCACTTTCTTGCATTATATTCTTTGTGCAACTTCCAGAGGTCTCCATTCCTGTCTTTGACTTGTTTTCTGACTTCAAACTGGGCTTGTAGTTTCTCACTCTACTATGTTTTGTCTGATTTGGGGTTTAAGTAGTAGTAGTATTACAGAAGAAAATGAAGCACAATACTTCCCCAAATTGGCCACCCACTGCAATGAGTTATCTGAAAATTGTTGAGAAATATCTTTCATTTTTCTTAAAACCCATAGATGAGTGAGACCATTCTGCATCTTTCTCTCTCTCTGACTTATTTCACTCAGCATAATAGATTCCATGTACATCCATGTATAGGAAAATTTCATGACTTCATCTCTCTTGACAGCTGCATAATATTCCATTGTGTATATGTACCACAGTTTCTTTAGTCCTTCATCTGTTGAAGGGTTTCTTGGTTGTTTCCAGGGTCTTGCTATGGTAAATAATGCTGCAATAAATATAGGTGTAAGGAAGGGGTTTTTGTATAGTATTTTTGTGTTCTTAGGGTATATTCCTAGGAGTGGTATAGCTGGATCAAATGGGAGCTCAATTTCCAGTTTTGGAGGAATCTCTATATTGCTCTCCAGTCGGCATTCCCACCAGCAGTGGATAAGAGTTTCTTTCTCTCCACATCCCTGCCAACACTACTTGTTTTCATTCTTTGTGATGTGTGCCAATCTCTGTGGTGTGAGGTGGTACCTCATAGTTGTTTTGATTTGCATCTCCCTGATGATGTGCATCATTTTTTCATGTGCCTTTTGACCATTTGTATTTCTTCTTTATCAAAGTGTCTGTCCATTTTCTTCCCATTTTTTGATGGGATTAGATAATTTTTTCTTGTAGAGTTCTGTCAGTGCCTTGTATATTTTGGATATTAGCCTCTTATCCGATGGGTATTGGGTGAATAGTTTCTCCCAAACAGTGGGTGACTCTTGTATCCTGGGCACTATTTCCTTTGAGGTGCAGAAGCTTTTCAGCTTAATAAATTCCCATCTGTTAATATCTGCTTTCACTTGTTTGGAGAGTGCATTTTCCTCCTTGAAGATGCCTTTAGTCTCAATGTCTTTTGAGTGTTTTACCTACGTGTTGTTCTATATACCTTATGGTATCAGGTCTGATATCGAGGTCTTTAATCCATTTGGATTTTACCTTCATACATGATGTTAGCTGAGGGTCTGAGTTCTCTTTAATGCAAGTGGCTAGCCAGTTGTGCCAACACCTCTTGTTGAAGAACTTTCTTTGCTCCATTTAGGATTTATTGCTCTTTTATCAAAGATTAGGTGATTGTATGTCTGGGGAACATACAAGTACAAAAGTTTGCTTAGTTTATGCAAATTATTAATTAATGTTATGTATACTAACACCAAAACTCTCATTACATATCAAATTTATATTTAAATAGATGATTTCGCATCTCTTTATATTTTATCTTAATGGGTTTCCCTCTTTGGGTTTTTTTTGGAAAGAGTTGGTTTGATTTTAATTTTCCTTTAATTTTCATTTTGATTTGTGGGCAATGCATGGTGGGGCTCAAGAGGTATTCCCAGGGGTTGCTACCAGCCATGTGGTTTTAGGAATGGAACAAACCCTCCCTATGAGTAAAGTTTGGGACCCTATGCCTATATATATATATACATATATATATATATATGTATTTGCTTTCTAGGCAACAACCAGAGACCTTTAAGTGTTACTCCTGGCTATGAGCTCAGAACTCGCTCCTGGTTAAAGGACCATATGGGACACTGGGGGATCAAACTGCAGTTTATCCTAGATTAGACCTTGCAAGCCAAATGCCCTACTGCTTCTGCCTCTACTCTGTCCCAAACATTTTCTTTTTCTTTTTTTTTTTGGTTTTTGGGTCACACCCAGCAGTGCTCAGGGGTTACTCCTGGCTCCATGCTCAGAAATTATTCCTGGCAGGCACAGGGGACCATATGGGGCACCGGGATTCGAACCGATGACCTTTTGCATGAAAGGCAAATGCCTTACCTCCATGCTATCTCCCGGCCCCAAACATTTTCTAATACATTATGGCAAGTGGCATCAAGCTTTTTAGATAAAATGTCCTTTTGAGAGGGCCAGAGAGATAGTACAATGAATAGAGCACTTGGATTACACATTACCAACCTGGATTTGGTCCCTAGCCATATGGTCTCCTGAATACTGTCAGGAGTAAACCCTGAGCAAAACCAAGAGTAAATCTGGTATGTGACCCTCACAATAATGAGTACCATCTTTTGGTGCTTGTTCTAATCTTTTAATTACTGTACCAATACAAATTACTTCCTAAATTATTAATCCAATAACTAAGTCTATTTCCTTTTCCTTCATCTTTGATATATTGTATTTTCTGCAGATAGGTTATTTATATTAGTAGTTAAAGGTATTTGGAATTTTAATTGAATGTACATATTTAAATCCAAATTTAGTTAAGAACTATAACATAATAAATGGAAATTAATGGAAAATTTCCCTAACTCTCCCATTATATCCTTTGAAGACTTATTTTGCTGAATATCTACTTTCAAATAACATACATGTTCAGTCCAAAGAAATATCTTACCCCCTCATTAGCTTTACATAGTCCTTATAATTTTTCTCTAATATTGAGCCTACCTCAACGCATTGTATATATAAATATATACAAATATATTAAAATATAATGTTTGTTCACCAATTAATTACAGGAATAACAAACATTCGTGGAATTTAATAAGAACATAGGTAAGTTTAGATTTAACCTGTCGAGCTATTAAGTTTAAAAAGATCTTGGATTGAGCATTGTAAAAATGTACATATATGCTTATATATTTTTATTTATTTACATACACTATATATATATAAATATATATATATATATATATATATATATATATATATATAAAACCTGACCTTGTGCAAATTCAGGAAGCAAAATAAATATCTAACTACATTAAGTGGTAAAGAATTTTCAGATATGAAATGAAAAAGAACCCCCCAAACAAAAAGGGGTTATGCTTCCCTGAGGTGTATCTTCTTTGTGGTAGACTGTAACAAAGCAATAAAGGAATCGGCAATACTTACATCCCCAGTAGGCTATTTAAATATTACTGTGACTGAGAACAAAAGACTTCAAAATTTCCCTAGCTCGCTTGTTTAAATCTATATGGGAATACAGATTTAGAGCTAAATGGAGCACAATTGCACAGAGTCTCTAGAGGCTACAAGGACTATGAATATTGATAGGAATTCACTTCTGTGTTTTGCCCTGAACAAATGACAACAGAGTAGTAAACAAGTATTTCCTTGGAGATGCAAATAGATTCCATAGGCTGTGAACTGAGACTCTCTCCTACTCAGATTTTCTCAAAGCAAAGAGTATATTTAGCAAGATACATGTACCCTAACAATTAGAGCGAGTATGGTTAGAAAGAAATAGAATTAGCTCCAACTCATTATAAATCTACGAAAGACCTTTTTCTTTTTTCACCAAGTACAGGAGAAATGACATTGTTATTTAATATTGCTTTTTAAGAAATAAACGAATCCATTCTAGGAAAATTGTCTTTGCGTATTCAGTAATATTTTGCTGCATCTGAATTTTACAAGTGCTACCTTTCAGAGAGATTATTTTCTGGGAGATGTTGGTTGGTGTCCTTTTTACTCATGCTGAAAAGCTTTATTTCTCAAATAGGAAACTTTCTCTCTGATGTAAAATTGGAATTGGTATTCTGAAAAGAAAAATAGAAACCTTGTTTTTGCAGCAGAAAAGTTATTAGATGTTTGATGGAAGCTTATTGAAGAAATACTAAAGTCAATTTGAAAGCAGGTAAATAATGAGTTTGAAGAATGAGATTGAGTAGCAAAATTATCCCCATTTTATTTTTTCTAGATGCCTATATAATCCTTTGAAAACATTAGATTAAATGATAGTAGACATAAAAGATTCGTAAGTTTAAGTTACTTAATCACAGATAAAAGAAATACACTTACATTGCTTTATTTCTTTAGGGAAAAGTATTCCCAAAGTCTATTTTGTCATAGATGTATATAAATTTTCTAAGATCAGGGTCAATATATTCTTCTTAATATTTCTAAGATCTAAGATAAACTCTAAATGCAGAAGCAAACCAAGTTTTTCTATGTAGCAAGTTCTAAGGTGATTGTTGTTCATAGTGCTTTGATGTCAAGGCAAATGTATTTGGAAAGAAAAAAGGATTCTTCTAATTTCCTTTTAGGAAGATTATTGCTAAGAAGATACCTTGACCTACACTTGATTTAGGTACCTTAACATGAAGGAACATGCTCAAGCAATGATAGATGAGTAGCAAAGAACTTCTGAAAAAATATTTACAGTTCTTTTCCCATGGAAAGTTTGCCAAACTCCAGAACAAGAGTGAGACAAAAGAACACAGAGAACAGCAAGAGAGTGCTAGGGTCCAAACACGGGTCAGATTAGTGCAAGGCAAGCATTTTATCCTACTCTATTATCTATCTGGAGTTCTTTCCACTGTGCCCTCCAGCCTTATTTAAAAGAAATGAACAGATATTTCCTCAAAGAAGAAATACAAATGGCCAAATGACACATGAAATAATCACTAATAATCAGGGAGATGCAAATCAAAACTACAATGAGGTATCATCTCACACCACAGAGACTGACACACATCACAAAGAACAAGAACAATCAGTGCTGGCAGGAATGTGGGGAGAAAGGAACTCTATTCACTGCTTGTGGGAATGCATCTAGACCAGCCTTTATGGAAAATAATACGGAAATTCCTCAAAAAAAAACCTGAAAATTTAACTCCCATATGATCTAGCTATGCCTAGGGATATAACCTAAGAACACAAAAATGCAATACAAAAAAACCCTTCCTCACACTTATATTCATTGTAGTGCTATTTACAATAGCCAGACTTTGGAAACAACCAAGATGCCCTTCAACAGATGAAAGGCTAAAGAAACTATGGTACATATACACAATGGAATATAATGCAGCTGTCAGGAAAGTTGAAGTCATGAAATTTTCATATACATGGATGTACAAGGAATCTATTATGCTAAGTGAAATTAAGTCAGAGGGAGAGAGACACTGAATAGTCTCACTCTCTATGGGCTTACGAAAAATTAAAGATATTGCTATAATAAGGCCCAGAGACAATAGAGTTAAGGGCTGGAAGAGCCAAAAGGACCAGCTCACAATTTGTAGCTCACCACAAAGTGGTGTACGCTGTTAGGGAAATAATTACACTAACAACTAGCATGACCATGTTAAAGAATGAAAGAAGAAGAATGCTTGTCGCAATACAGGCAGGGGTGGGGGAAGAGGGGAGCATTAGTGGTGGGGATGTTGCACTGGTGAAGGGGGGTATTCTGTTTATGACTAAAACCCAACTACAAACATGCTGTAATTATTGTGCTTAAATAAAGATTCAAATATAAAAAAGAAGTAAAAACACAATGTGTAAAATAGAACTTCCTTAAGGCATGTTCAGCATTTAGTCTTGATCTGTTTACATCACCATGGCAGGCACTACATTTAAATGCAGCTGTTTTTTTCTGCATGTTAGAAGAGGGTACTTCTGCTAATGGAGAGTGCAAAAGAGAAATTCGGCCTCCCCACAGCACCATGGAAATTTTAGGCACTGGATTTTCCTGAGTCTGTTGAATAAGAGCAAAGCCATCAACACTGACCTTCACCTTGGGCCATTCAGAACAAGGCTTTCAGTGTCTCTATTGTCCCCATTCCTTGCCATTAGAATCTCATGATGCAGAGGAACTGTCAGCTATGCACGCATGCTCACGTCTCATTCTCAGTTCCTTTCTACAAATAAGTTGAGTCCTGATCAGCAGAGGCTAGAGGTTACTTCTTTTGATCTTGCCCTCTGGCAGCAGGTTGACCCCATTCTGGCTTTGCTTTCCTCAAATGTCATTAAAGATATGAGTCCCTTAGATCACCCATTTTCTCTTTCATCTTCTCAGCCTACTACTGTTCTCCCCAAATTTCAAATGCTTCAAGACACTTCTGATCTTTGATGATCAGACTTCTGTTCATCTGTCACCACCTGACTGATTCTCCCTGACAATGCCTACCCTTGAGTGAACACTGGCTGTTTCTGGAGGAAATAATTTTATTTGCTCTCACCTGTAAAATAAAAGCTATACTCTCACATGTATTTACATACTGGTCTGTGACGTGGGTCTACGTCTAGTTGTTTGCTGGAGGTTCCCAGTGTTGTAAGAGCCTAAATTTCCTCCTAATTGTTTGTTTTTTGAGTAAGTTTTGGTTAATGGGATATTAATAAGAAAATTATACATTACTTCTCAACTTATGTTTTGCCAAAAGGTGACAATTCTTCAGTTACTTTCACCATTACTATTATTGTTGTTAAATTTTTCACACTAGGTAGAGCACAGGGCTTACTTCTGACATATGCAGGACTGGTGATCAATGCCAGTACCATCTCTCTGTTTCACCTCTTTCCCATTAGCTATAAAGTAGAGGCAGTAGAAGAGTCAGAAATCATGGGACTTTGAAAGACAGAGGCTACTCACTTGTGGCAGAAAAATAAGGGAGAATCCTTAACATACACTGAGTAATACAGAATGGTCTGATGATGTTTGGATTCCTGTTTAGAAGAGCAATAAGCATCATCATATGACTGTCTTTTCTCCCATGAACACCAGAGCTGAGCATCATTGAGTCTCCAGCAGGCTCCTCTACAGTGCTGCCTCTATTCTGTTTGCCCTCAGTTTTCCAGATTCATTTTCAATCCTCCCTTCCCTACCTTACTGACATTTCTTGACCTCACTCACCACATTTGCTCTTAATATGCCTTAGACCCAATGATCTGGCGATTTACTTTGCTACCAATGTGAAAAACAGGGTCTGCCCTTGAATATGTGAGACGTGCTCACAGAATGAAACACTTCATTCTGAAAGGAGGTCATGGAGCCAACATTGAATCCATTGTTTCTAGTTTTATTTTCCTAATAGAATTTGAAGAAATTCCTCTATAATTTATCTTTAATTCTTGCTAACAACTGATGTCATAATCTTATCTGTAGACTTTGTTTCCTGGGATCCCATAAGAGTGAAGCCAAGACCATGAAGTTTCGTGATCAAAACTAATACTCTGATTTTATTTTAATTTGTTTGTTCACCAAATAGAGTTTTGTACTCTCAGTAGAATCATGGAATGATTAGCATTAACTTTCTAGATGTTCATGGCTCCCTCAGAGTTATGGGTCAAGGTCATTTTTTTTTTTACAAAGGAACATGTTGCTGAACTGGGCACTCTATAAACTATTGAAGGCAGCTCATACATAGAAGTATCAGCATTTAACTCTAAATTTGTACTCTCATCAGCAATGACTCCAGCTCATTAGCCTTACTTCACTTGCAATTCCCTCTCACTAATCTAGTGAACTGTGTTAGATTTGGTTTTAAGATCATTCTTATTAGCAGAGAAACCAGAAACAAAACAGAAAATAGCTTCAGAAATAACGCTCCTTTTTTATCACCCACAATTGACGGTAATTCTCCATGGATATTTATGCCTGCACAATTTTAAAGGAAGCATAATATTTCCTCCCCAAATTTGGTGTTGTCCTTTTCCTCTAACTTTTCTTGTGTCAAATATCCTCCATATGCTCCTGTGTGTCTTAAGACTCCTTGTAAACTTCCCATTATCTCTCTGATAAACCTTTGAGTGTCTTCCCCATTGATTCACTCCTTCTTCCACTTATCCTGAAATATTTTGTTTTGCTTTGGGGTATTCCCTCTGGTATTCAGCTTACACTAGGTCCTGCTCTCAAGGATCGATTCCTTCAGGGACCAGGGATGGAACCTGGGTGGACCATTTGTAAGGCAAAAGTTCTACCCATTGTATTACCTCTCAGTATTATATCTTTTAATTGAAATAAGGAAAGACAATCTTAAATGATGCTATGCTATGTAAAATGGATGGAAAATTTAAAGCTTCATATTTTTCACTAAACATGGATTGAAAATGTCAAAGTCTTAGAAAAGTCCAAAGGAATGATTACTCAGGGCAGGGAGTGAAGAAATGGGTACAAAGTGTTAGCTTTATAGGATGCAGAAGTCTAGGGAGTATTATGTACAGTAGGATTATAGTTTCTAACATTATAATAAATTCAGGAAATTTGCTAAGAATAGATTTTAATTCTATTTATTATGACCAGAAAATAATAGAGCTGGAGTGATAATATAGAAGGTAAGCTACTTATTGCAGAGGTCCAAGCCTGCCAGGGCCAGATGCTACAAGGCTCCCAGGGACCTGTGGGGCCCAGCTGCCTGGTGGAGCCTTGTGCCCACCCAGGGACACCTGAGATAGAGAGAGAGAGGGCAGTGGCTCAAATGCCGGCATCCCATATGGTCCTCTGAGCCTGTTAGAAGTGATTTCTTAGCATAGAGCCAGGAGTAACACCTGAGCGCTGCCGGGTATGACCCAAAAACCAACAACAAAAAAGTACTGATTTCGACACCAAGATCTCTAGATACAGAGAGAGTGACAGGGAGACAGAGAGACAGAGAGGAAACAAAACTAAGCATACTTTTTATTTTTCCTGGTGTCTGAGGCTTGCTGCTTGCAACCTGGGGGTATCGGAGAGAGGAAGAGTTAGAAGGAAGTTCACCAACCAGAGGTAAAGCAGGCAGCAATTCTCTGATGCTTTATCTCTGGGCCCCTTGAGTCAGCAGGCATTGTTCTGGTTACTATTCTGGACTCTCCACAGCAGTCCAAATTTTTCTTTTTATACCTGGCATGACAAGGGGGCATATCCAGGGAGTTTGTCCAATTTGTTCATTTCAACTGCCAAGTGGGGGTACCCAAGGGGCGGTCCAAATCCAGTTGCCGTACACTTACCTTGCAGGCAATTGATCCTGATATGATTTCTGACACCAGATCTCCGGCCTGATTTTTGTCCCTTGAGCACTGCCAGCAATGATCCCTAAACATAAAGCCAGGAATAACTCATGTGTATGATTGGATTTGTCCCTGTCTTCCTTTTATGGTAACTATAAGTGGAGACATGATAACAAACATGCTTAGAATAATTATTTCACTATGCATATCATCATCTAGTATATTAAACATACCATATTTTATTGAAATATGATTTACAAAAGGTAAGTGTCTTTAGGTACCAAGGTGATAGCACAGCAGGTAGGACTCTTGCTTTGCGTGCCGTCAACCCAGGTTTGATCTCTGGCATTCCATATGGTCTTCCAAGGCTACCAGGAGTAATTTCAAAGCTCAGAGCTAGGAGTGACCCCCTGAGCATCACCAGATGTGACCCAAAAATCAAACCAAACCAAAAACTCAGGGTTTTCTTGCCCTGTAGTTTATTCTTATTTGATTTATACATAGTAATTGAGTATTTTTCTTTAATTAAAATATCTTGATTGAATATATTTCATATTACTAAATCCTTCCAGCTCCTTTAATGTCTAGAAATCAATATTTATTTTTGTTGGTTTTGGGATCACATCTGGCAGTGCTCAGGGTTTCTCTTGGTTCTATGCTCAAAAATTGCTTGTACTGGCTCGGGAGACCATATGGGATGCCGGCATTCGAACTGCTATCCTTCTGCATTTAAGGCAAACGCCTTACCTCATACTATCTCTCTGGCCCCCAAATCAGTGTTTCTTAACTTTAAAATGCACATGAGACTAGAACCATGGTTATATTCATGAATAAAGTAACATTTTTTCCTTATAAGCTTCATGCTACTTTAAATAATCAAATTTTTGTATTCATTAAGTTTATAGCAACAATAAATTTTATTGCTTCTGTTGCTTTGTTACTCATGAAAAGTTAGCAAGATAAAGTAATAACTGTTGCTTTGCTTTGATCAACATAAGATTTCTAGCCAAATCTATATAGGCACAACTGTTTATTGATATTTCTTAGTACAAACATTTTATATTAGTGATATGTCATTTACTTGATGATCAGTAATAACCAAATATATTCTTAATGAAGCAAATATTGTTCTTAACTTAGAAATTTCATGACTTGTATTCAAATTATGATAGCAATTTTCTCTTATAAATATTACTAACTTTAAGAAGTAAGTAGTCTTTAGAAGAACTTTCATCTTCTACAAAAAAGATATAATGGACTAATATGCAAGAAAGAAGTTTCTGGGGCCCGGGAGATAGCATGGAGGTAAGGCATTTACCTTTCATGCAAAAGATCATCGGTTCGAATCCTGGTGCCCCATATGGTCCCCCGTGCCTGCCAGGAGCAATTTCTGAGCATGGAGCCAGGAATAACCCCTGAGCACTGCCGGGTGTGACCCAAAAACCAAAAAAAAAAAAGAAAAGAAAAGAAAGAATTTCTTAATATTATAGAAATTATTACAATAATAAAAATCTATTTAAATGATCTATTTTATCCCATCATTTCCGTTATATTTTCACAAAAATTAAATTATATAAAAGTAAAACATAATAAAACTTTAGGAGGTCACATGTTTTGTTTTGATTTTGTGTTGAAAGCTAGCAGATTTTCCAGAACTTCATTATTTTATCAAGCATCAAGGTCATAATATGTGGGTGTACACTTTCCTGTTGGAGGTAAGTATGAAAAAGTATTTTACTAAGTAAAACAATAAGCAAATGCTTTACTAGTATTATTAGACTAATTGTCATAAAACCTTCCCTTCGAACTTAGTCCTATATATAATTTTTCATTTTATTCTAATTTTTTCAAATATTTATGTAAAAGAAAATAATGTACCTTGCATCAAATTATTAATTTTTGAATTTTAGCATTGAATTATATTTTGCACTTGTCTTTGGTCTATGCTAGCATTAAAAAGTCAATGGTATATTTTAGTGAGATCTTAGAGCTTTGCAGAATTTGGATGGTCATGTTACCATTTCCCTGTTCATTGTGTTTAATGAAATATGTATCTGTCATTTTCAATAATTGAACAATAATGAATGATTTTTAATCTCCGAGGCTCAGTTGTTTTTATCTCAAAGGTATGAGAGGGCCAGACATGGGCTCAGTAACATAGCATATATTCCATGTATGTGGTCTAGGGTTTAACACTTAATATTGCAAAACTAATTTTTAAGAGATCAAATGCATGATGCAGTACTTATTTGGGCTTTTCATCATGAATTTAATGGAATATATACACATGTCTATTTATAATTATGCATACCTCATACTTAAATATCATAACCCAATGTTACTACAATAAATTAAACTTTCATATATGAATTTCATGCCCTGCATTTGGTAAAACCTTGACTTTGAAATCCTGAATCCATAGCCTTCAAATTTTTTTATTTCATCGTACTCATATTTAATACCTAATACATGCCTGGCACTGAGCTAGAAGAGAGGAAACAAAGACAAATAGGACATTATTCCTTTTCTAATAGAGCAAGTAATTTAATAAACCATTTAGATAGAGAATTATGTTAGAGGAAAAACAGAAGCAAGACTGTGCTTTTGCATACATTTTTTAATGCACTTTAGGAAAAGGCTAAAAGCCTCTGTGGGTGGGGAAGATAGAGAAAGATGGTTTAGCAGGTAAGAACAGGGCAGGTAAGTTAGGCAATAGTTCCAGGAATGGAAGAGTTAGACTCTAGATGATGTTAGTCATGTTTTATTAGACAGGCAACTCTGCAGAACATAATCTGGGCACGTGGACTCAGAGACAAACTTCAAGGAGGATTCATTTGACTTGGATCTTTGCTATCAATTTGATATTAGAAATTTTCAGTATTTGAATAGTCAAGTTACCATGTCATGGTTTATTTTTATATTTAATGAAATATGCATCTTATTTTGTAAATATGCATATTATTTTTAATAATTGAGAATTAAAATTTTACTATAGTCTTTAGAAATAAGGCCCAGAGTGATTACATTCACGTGAAATAATCTGATCATTTTTTTCTGTTTTTTGTCTTCACAACTCACATCCATGTGTGGGTAGAGTTAGAGAAACTGTTTGTTCTCATTCCAATGATTTATGCCAACAGACATTTTTTTTAGGAATGGCTTAAATTTATTTACAGGCAGGATAAAAATGAAAAAATGTTGTAGTATAGTGTGATATATCTTTTAATTCTCATTTGTAAACCTCCCTCAGGTTTACAGCATCTTCTTTTTAATATAATACCAACTAAAGCTAGTAGTGTTTTATTCCCAATTGTTTGTCTCCTTAAAATCTTGCGAAATATTCCTCAAACTAAAGTTTAAATAAAACAACTGCTGTACTTCTTTTGACTCCTGATCCTACAAGCTCATGAAAAATATATACACTTTGGGATAGGGAACAGATAATTAATGGTTGCCTATAATTCTGAAGCTGTACATGTTCAATCTGGGTAATTACACCAAATCAGGCAGAAACACTATTATCAGCTGCTAAATGCTATTGTACCACCAGGCTTTTTACCTTTGTTTTTCCACTTGAGATGAGACATGACACTTTAATTGAATATATCCTCAAGTTGATGACAAAGTTTGAAACATACAAAAGTACTTTTCCCCTACTGAGTGTTCAGGAACAGTTCTAAAAGTAGCCAAGACCAATCTCACGATACACAAACCATGTTGGATTTTACCTGATCTTTTAAAAGTCTCTTTTGAAGAGACACTAAGTATTCCATATTTGTTTTAAGTTCTTCATTTGTTCCTCAGAATGAAATTTTTACTGCTTTGATTCATATTCATTCACTGCTCTATGATCATTCTGATAAACACCACATCCTAGAATAAGGACATGAAATTTGTTTTGTCCAACACCTCAAATTTAACAGTTTTTTTTGTCATCAAAATTATTTGTGGTCTCCTAAGAACTAATAGTTGGTTCTTAACAAATAATGTATTTTCATCTTCTAACAACAATTGAGACAGTGCTCGCTTTTCATGCGCTGTAACCATATAAAAAGATAAAATAATGCAATTTGCTGTAAGTTGGATGTAAGTGGAGGATATTATATTATCTAAATAAATCAGAGGAAGAAGGACAAATAGATGATCCTACTCATTTATGGTATATAGAGAAATAAAACATTTAATAGACAGAATTAAATGAAAATAAACTCTTGGACTTGAATTATAAAACAGAGTGTTCCAAGAATGGGGGTACTGGAAGAAATTAGGGGGATTGGAAGTTATGGAAACTTTTTGGAAGGTCTTAGCACATTGGAAGTAATATGTAAGACAGGGTGTATATGGAAGCCCAAAAGCAAAAACTAGTTCAAACTTGTAACATAAAATATGATCAAATATTAATAATTTAAATCTTAAGATTATGTTTACCACATGTCTTCTTTGTTATTAGTACTCATTGTAACTTGTCAAGATGGATATTTTTGGATGAGAAAGGAGGAGAGAGAAATGTAAGCATGGAAAAAAAACATTCAGTATCTTCTGAAAGTTCTTTCCTTCACAAATTATATTGACTTCCAATTAGTTTATAACACTATAAAAATTCTGGATTGCTACTGCACATATTTATATGTGAATAAGCTTCACTGTACCCATCACCAAATTTCCTAGGTCATAATACTATAGAAATGACACTTCTATTTATTTATTACTCCTACTTCTCTACTATTTTTGTCTTGGGTAATCACCATATTTTGTAAACTAGTTATACTGTTTCTTTTTTGTCAGTTTGTTTGCTTTTTATACTTTTTGCATCTTATAAATCATATATTTATATATATAATATACATTATTTGCATTTTATACAGGAGTGCTATAATCAGTCATCGTTATTTACTTCTTTTTTGTTTGTTTGTTTGTTTTTGTTTTTGGACCACACCTGGCAGCACTAAGGGGTCATTCCTGGCTCTGCGCTCAGAAATCATCCTGGCAGGTTTGGGATGCCAGGGATCAAACCTGGGTTCATTCCTGGTTGACCTCATGCAAGGCAAATGCCCTACTGCTGTTCTATTGCTCTGGCCACTTTATTTACTTTTTGTTTGACTTTATTTATCATCATCAAATTTTCATCCCTAATGTCAAAAACAAAAACAAACAGACAAACAAAAAAGTCACACTACATTATCTTACCTGTAACTGAGTATTTGTACCATAGCTTTTTTAACCAATGGCCTTCAGATTGATTCCCTGTTTAGCTATTGTCATGTAGGACCCTGAGGTTTCCTCTTTTCCCATGAAAGTTTCTGCTTTTGCTAAAACTGCTTCTGTATATCCTCTTTGTTAGCTTGTTCGCTTGCGGGAATGTGGAAACACAAGACCGGGAACACAGCATCCATATCCGTGCACTCAGGATAGGCCTTGTAACATCTGAATTATATATCTTGTGGCATTTGAATAGTGTATCTCTTTTATCTGCTTCCTGGAACTGTACATTCAGCTCTGACCCATAGCTTATATATCATCACTCCCCTAGACTCGGGGTCCTTGAAGGGAAGCCTGTTTTCAGGTGGAGGTATTGGACCCTTAGCTAACTAAGCAAATAAAACCCTGCTTTGTGACTTGCATTGCCAGGTGGCCTCTTTGTCTTATCTGGGCTTATAGTACGAACCCAATAGTCAATAAATAATGCTGCCATGAACATAGTGATGCAAACATCTTTTTGAACTAGTGTTTTTATCTCCTTGAGGTAAATAGTGTGGGTATAATATCTGGCATTGCTATTTTTGGTTTTAAGGGAATCTTCAAATTGTTTTCATAGCATATAATGAATGCCATAGATTTCTGGCATTTTATATGGTCCCCAGAGCCAGCCATGGGTAGTTTATGAGCACAGAGCCAAGAGTAACTCCTGAACACTGCCTGGTGCCCCTAAAAAAGAATAAAAGAAACAGCATCATTCTAAAGTCCCACCAAACAAATACCAGAGTTTTGTCTTCTACATTCTTCTCAATACTTGTTATTTTCCATTTTTTTATGTGAATCATTATTTTAGGTGCAATGAAACATTTGTGTGAGGTGACATTGTGATTTGGATGTGTAAGATAAAAATAATACAACTGTTGTTTAATATATATATGCATATATTGATTTAAGAAGTTACTTTGTAAAACAAAGAGGAAGAAGTTAGATGACTCTATAAAGCTATATAGGACACTCCTAATACTACATGGGCTTGGATATATTTTATTGATTCAGATATTAGACCTAATTAGAAACATTTTACAATTTTTACAATTTACAATTTTTTCTGAAAGGAATGAATTGGAAATAATAAGGGGTTCCCATTCTCATAACTGTAGGCAAATGGTCAAGACTAAAAGGTTTGTTGTGTTTTTAAAAAATGAGGTCAAAATGAGAAGTTGGAAAAGAGATGTACAAAATGCAGAGCAGAAGAACTGAAAAGTAGGTGAAATTTCAGGTAATTTAGTGCTCCAAAACCAATGAAAACTTGTCTGGGAGAGATGCACTCTTACAAAAGCCTTGAATACTGATGATGAGTGAGTAGAAGAGAAGCTGAAGGTCTTTGAATCTTCTATTGTTTCTCTCTCTGCCATTTCCCTCTAAAACTTGATCATTGAAATTTGCACTCTGAGTTGAGCACCATGTCAGTTCCAGGTTGAAATAAAGAAACTCAAATATATCTCAAGCTGAAATTGAATTTTTCTCATATCTTTCTGATATGTGCACCATGTCAGTTCCAGGCTATAATAAAGGATCTCAAATATATCTCAATTATATCCTATCAGTGAGTTATCCTAAATGGCTATCAACAGTTCTACTAAGATAAGTATTGAACACTAAAATGATAATCGAGTATATAGATATTGATTAATTTATTTTTTGTTTATTTTTTTCAGCCACACCCGGTGATATTTAGGGATTACTCCTGGCTATGCGCTCAAAATCGCTGCTGGCTCAGGGGACCATATGCAGATGCCTTACCACTTGTGCCACTGCTCCGGCCCCGAGAGTATGTAGATATTTATTTTTATAATTATTATTATTGTTATTATTATTATTATTATTATTATTATGTTTTTGTTTGGGGGCTACATCTGGCAGTGCACAGGATTTACTCTTTGCTCTTTGCTCAGCGATCAGTCTTGGCAGGACTCTGGGGACTATATCGAACCTGGGTTAGTAAGGTGCAGGGCAAATACCTTATAAGTTGTATTATCTCTCCAGTATTGACTTCTTTGTTCTTTCTTTTGGGGGGTTGAGGCCATACCCAGCAGTGCTCAGGGCTGACTCCTAGTTCAGAGTAACACTCTTGGGGGTCTTAGTGCACCATTTAGGTGCAGGGGCTCAAACTTGAATTGTAGTAACTTTAACTACTGTACTTTGTTTGTACCTGATTTCTATTACTACTATGTTTGGAGATTGCATGTCTATTTTTAGGTAGAAGGACTTCTGGAAAGTAACATAGGCATAAGCAATATAAAGCAAGCTTAATTTTTTGCCCCCAAAACACATGTAATTGACTTGAATCTCCTGTACACCCTCCAGATTGACATTAGGAGTTAACAAAGATTCCCTTTGTATTTAATACTACATCCAGGACACTTTTCTGCATTTTTATTTTTGGGCCACATGAAGCTGTATTTAGGGCTCAGGGATCACAGAGCCAGATCCTGGCTGTTCTCATGGGACTATTTGCATTGTTAGAAATTGAATCCATATCATCAAGTGCCTTAACATCTATACTCTCTGGACTAAAAATAGACATTTATTTGTTTTTTGTTTTGTTTTGATGGCTACACCTTTAATGCTCAATCCTGGCTCTATATTCCAGGATTACTCTCTGAGAGGTTCTGGGAACCACATGGGGTGCTAGATATGAATCTGGTTTGGGGACATGTAAGGGAAGTATTCTTTCTGCTGTACTATCTCTGCAAACCCACCAGAGACATTTTAGCTGAAGAGAATTATTAGCTAAGTTTTAAATCTACTGTTATTGTGTGACCTTAGATCTTTACTTCACCTTTCAACATTTTATTTTTTCATGTATGAAATAAGCATAATAATCATAAATTTTTCAATGTGGATTTTAACACTAACAAATTAAATATAGATTAAACTCAAGTAGAGGAACTATACAAATTATTTATAGAAGCTTGGAGTCAAGTCAATTCAGTGACCAATGAATTTATAAAGAGGCTATGATATATATACATATATATAGATATTTAATGGAGTATTAAATCAAATGTTCATCACCCCGCCATTAAAATTATAAAAGTAAACTGTGGGGATAAAAAGACAATGGAATATAAGGGGATAATGATAAATGAAATAAAGTAAAATAAAATTACTGGGTAGTTTCTAACACACAGCTATTTTGATCCAAAAATCCAAATAACTTTTCCTTACCTTTAAATCCAACTTAAACAGCCCATAATTATGAAAAAAATATGACCAGTATTTGAAGGACTGTCACTTTAAATACCAAGGAACAGCATTTTAAAACTCATGTCATCCTGGAGAAATTCTAGAGTAGAAAGTATAATTTTAGTCCAATGTAAATGTGCAAGCCAATGGAACACAAATTATATTGATGTGTAGCTTTATTTATTTGTACTCAGATGCAAGAACACAAGTGAAGAATTGTCAGATCTGTTGAAATAATTATAGTCCACTAACTTCCTTTGCAGAAGAAATTCCAGAAAAGATCCAGTTGAGGCTTTAATCTTTTCTTTTGCATCTCATTCTCTCAGTTATTATTTCTGTGGTTATTTGTGGTAATTGGGTCATATAATAACCTTTTCCCCTTCTGAGTTGCGTCATTGTTGAAGATCTTTCTGTTGGCCCTGTCTTTTCCCCCACCCATCTGTCTGACTGCTCCAGTCACCTCCCGCAGTGTCTCATTCCAGTGGGCTTCTGGCTCAGTCTAACTCCCACCCACCTCTTCCTTTTATGTCTCAACATGCAATGAGTTCAAATGGCATCAAACTGATCTCCCTTTACTTGAAGGATCACAACACTATTGCTGCAAAATACAGGGAAGTTTCTAAGTTGACTCAGCTTCCTTGTCTTTAGTTAAATGCTATTTTAAAAAGTATTTCAATTGCTTAATTCGGACTGCATCACATCCAATGATTCTTCCTTTATAGAACTTGGATTTATTTCTATAGATTCACATATTTATTACTGCATTATATAACATCATTACATTATATTATATATTTTACCTATAAAAATCTCTTCTTATTATGAGTTTATCTTAAAATTTATTTTCATATGTAATCTGATGAATTTAGAAAAGTCACTACTATGAACAGTGAAAATGTTTGGGGCCGGAGAGATAGCATGGAGGTAAGGCATTTGCCTTCCATGCAGAAGGTCCATGGTTCTAATCCCGGCATCTCATATGGTTCCCCCTGAGCCTGCCAGGAGGGATTTCTGAGCATAGAGGCAGGAGTAACCCTGAGCGCTGCCAGGTGTGACCCCAAAACAAACAACAACAACAACAAAAAAAAACAGTGAAAATATTTGCAACAAATAGGTGCTCAAAATTATATTTGAAACTTAATGCACATCATTGGGGCTAGGTATATAGATTAGTGGTAGAACATATACCTTGAATGTTGAGGTCTTGGGTTCAATCCATAATATTCTCCCCAAAAAAGGATTAGCTTTGTGTAGTGGAAGTTTTATTGCTAATTGAAAAGGTTAATTTTACCAATACTTAGCAGTTTATTGATATCATAGCTGATCATACTGACTAAATTCTAGAAAGAGTGAAAAAAACACAAATAATTAGATAAAGACAAGTTACTTTGGCAAAAAAGATATATTTACACAATGATAACTAATATAATGGAGCAGAAAAGTTATGCTCTTTTTCAGTGATTCACATATATGTATATATATATGTATATATATATATCTGTATTCTGAGATATGCACCACCATTATTTACATCTTACAAGTGAGAAAAATGAGTCCAGGCATTTTAAGGAACATGTCTATAATCCAGTGGCTAGTATGAAACTGGTCCAGGGTTTTAACTAGGATTTTTGAGTTCAAGGATGAAACATGTAGAGTCTAATCACTAATAACGTTTAGCCTTTCATTGACCTTAATAGATCCTACTAGATGAGCTCAACCAGAGACAATCAATATATCTCATGTACAAAATACATATTTTTATGAATACTCTGGAATACAGACTAAAAACTATTGATTTGTCTGAGAGTTAGAATGACCTTAACCTTTCAGAGGAGTGAGGGTTGCATTACTAACAGTCTGTACATAAGTGTCTATTATTATCTCATGAAAATTCATTTTTTTAATGGCATTCTTTTTTTTTTTTTTTTGGTTTTTGGGCCACACCCAGTGTCGCTCAGGGGTTACTCCTGGCTATTCTCTCAGAAGTCGCTCCTGGCAGGCACGGGGGACCATATGGGGAACCAGGGGATCAAACCGAGGTCCGTCCTAGGTTAGCGCAGGCACCTTATCTCCAGCGCCACCGCCCGGCCCCCAATGGCATTCTTTTTATTGCATCTTTTCTATTTTGAAATTGCAGTGCCTTTTAATTGCTTGTGGTGAAAATCTTGAGTGGAAAAAGTTCATGACTCTCGGAAGTGTTCCTAAGAATATCTGTGTGCCTATTTCTCTTCCTACAAACTTTATTCAGCATTGTACTTTCTAGATCCATATATTTAGCAGAAAATTGCATGATTTTATCTTTACTTAAAGACAAATAGTATTTAAATGTGTATGTGTATATAGAGAATTTCTTTGTCACATCATCTGTTCTTAGACATTGGGATTATTTCCAAACTTAGCTATTTTGGATAGTGCAGCAATAAACTCCGTAGTATTTCAAATAGAGTTTTTGGGTATTTGGGTAGATGCCAAGATAATTTGGCAACTGGATCATTTGGAAGATTAATTTCTAGTTTTATGAGAAATTTTCATAATGTTTCAAAAACTTTGAGCTAGCTGACATTCCCATCAGCAGTGGATGAGGAATCCTTTTCACTACATCAGTGTGGATCCCTTTTCCTCTACAGCCACAGCAACATAGTTTTTGTTTTCTATGTGTTCCTATTTCACTGGTGTAGGATGATATCTCATTGTTTTGATTTATATCTCCTTGACAATAAGTCATATGGATCACTTTCCACATACCTTTCAGTTATCTGGAGATTTTCCTGAAAATGTTTCTGCTCATCTCTTCATCCTATGTTTTGATAGTTTATTATTTTTTCCTTGTGAAGTACTACCAATAATTTTTATATCTTAGCTTTTAACCCTCTTGAAATGAATGGTGGGTAAATAGTTTTCCCCAACTGTGTGGTGTCTTTTTATTCTGATCACCATTTATTATGCAGTGCAGAGCATCTTAGTTTTGTGTAGTTCCATTGATCTTTGCTTCCATTTGCTTGGGCAATGGCATTGAGTCATTGAAGATGCTTCTAGAATCAATGCCATGAATTGTTTGGCCCATTTTTCTTCTATATAACTATGGACGTAGGTCTTAATTCATTTTGATTCTATTTCTATTAGAAAGATGCAGGATGATCTCTATCATGTCTGGGATAAAAAGAAATAAAGTTAAAGAAATAACAAATTCCCTAAAGTGATAGAAACTGAAAACTGGTATTTATTAGGAAGCATGTCACTGCAAGAAGGAAGGGGAGAAAAGATCAAGGAAGCAGGGTGGTCAAGGGAACAGTAGAACTGTAGTGGGGAAAAGTTGACACACTGGTAGACCACTTAGTGTTTAAATGTTTTGTGTATGAAATTCTGCCATTATTAACAGTATATTTATAGTACCTAGATAATATTTTAGGGGCTTGAAAGCAATCAGTTAAAAGAGAGAAATGATTTGTGTAAAAATTTTCAAGTAAATTCCTTTTTTTTAATTTCCAAAATTTTTCTTTTTTATCTTTTTTGGGGGGAAGGCACTCAGGGGTGTTACTCCTCTCTCTGTGTTTGTTGGAGATTAAATCTGGGTCAGATGCATGCAAGGTCAGCACCTTGCCTGCTGTACTATTTCTCTTTATTTTCAACTTCTTTTGTCCACTGCTATGTGTTTCCTATAAATTCCATCACATAACAATCTCATTATTTTTTTTATTTTAGGCATATTTATTTCTCTCTTTGTAGACACTTTTCTTAAAATACAAAACTGCTTACTCCGTGAGATTTGTTACCAGAAAATGGGTAGAAGAAACATAAAATTGTATGTAGATATCTTGGATTTGTATTTTTACTTATTTAGTTAGTATCTTAGCAAAAAACATTATTATAGCATAACATTGACCTTTAGAGTGGTGAAAATGAAGAAGAAACCCAGAACCAAAATCTTCAAATTCTACCAACCCTATGAGTTCACTGTAAGTTTAGTAATATATAGAAACTGAGCAATCTGGCATATTATTATAGTTTTAGCATACCATCATTAAAGAAAAACACTTTTTCTTGAGTGTAGACAATTACGTAAATGGTTTCTGAAATGTTTTTCAGAATGTTATGTGTTTCAAAACTTAAAGACATTGTGCCAGCATTTCCCTTGTTAAAAGCAACAAAATTGAGCCAGATTGATATTACAGTGAGTAAGTCACTTGCTTAGAATGCAACTAACACAGTTCCAGTCCCTGACATCCTGCATGGTTCCCTAAGCACCTGCCAGGAGATATTCCTAAGTGCAAAAAACCAGAAATATCTTTGAGCATCACCAGACATGCTTCCAAAATTAGATGATAATGATGATAAAAATGATGATGTTGAGAATAATAATATAAAAGAAAAATAAATACAGAAAACAATGTTTACTTTCAAATAAGAATATCCATATCTGGGGCATGAGAAATAGCACAGCGGTAGGGCATTGCTTTGCAAGCTGCAGACCCAGGACCAACTGTTGTTCAAATCGTGGCATCCCATATGGTCTCCTGTGCCTGTCAGAAACTATTTCTGTGCAGAGAGCCAGGACCAACCCCTGAGCACTGCCGGATGTGGCCCAAAAACAAAAACAAACAAACAAAAAAGAATAACCATACCTCTGTAATTTATGCATGCTTCCTGAGATAATTACTTACAAATTCTATAGTGCAATGAGTATTATATGAATTCATAAAAATAAACTCCATAACTTTAGTTTCATGATTTTATATCAGTATAAGATTGATTGCACCAACCACCCAATGTTACCTCTACTCATTTCTCATCCTGGTATTTTCTGTCAGTGGTGAGCATAATTTATAGGAAATCAAGAGTTCTATGGTTTCTCACTGTCCCTTTGCTTTAACTATTCATATTACACAAAGAATTAAAACATATTGCAATTGTCTTTCACTCTCTGACTTATTTTGTTGAGCAACATTGCCTTATTTTCTGTCCCAAGCATAATTTTTAACATTTTAATAGTAAGGTAGTACCCCCATTGATTTTATTTGCATCAACTTCTTAATCCAGTTATCTTTTGGAGATAGTTTAAGTTGATTCCATATTTTGCCTATTATGATAATGTCTCTCTTTACATAGAGACACATATTCATTTGAGTTAGTTTTCTTAACATCCTATGAATAAATGCCCAGCTGCTTTCTTCTTAATCAGAAAATCATATTTTGCTTAGGAAAAAATTGTAATTCCCCAGAGATTTTGAGTCAGTTCAAAAAGGTCTGATGAGTTCAAATCTTGGTAAAATCATATTTTCCAGATGGAGTTGACTATTTTAATTTACTTTGCATTTAGAATAGAAATCCCTTAACCCTTTATTATCCAAATAAATGAAGTCTTAGGAAACAATTGTAAATTATAGTTTTAGGATAAATGGGTTCACTCCATGTGTACTTGAGGGTATGTGTTCAAGCTCAATTTCTACATCACTCCTGGGTATAGCCCTAGTGTCCAGTACTGGTTCTTTGTAGTACTGCATCACTACACTCAGCTTTGGACATTTTGGCATAGTGAGCAATAGGATTTGACTCTTGAACCCCCCAGTGTCTTGGGAAGATCCTGCCCTGCAAATCTAGTTTCATTTGTGAAACTCATAAGCATAGAGACATTTTGGGGAAGTTTTTGGAAATACTGCATATAGTATGTACTCAGCTCTATAGGCACAGAGCACTGCCAGGAGTGACCTCTGAGGAAAGAGCCAGGAGTAAGTCCAAAATACCACTGTACATTGCCCCAACCGAAACTAAAATAAAATAGAGTGAAATATCAAGCTTGTCTTGAGTACACAAAATTGTATAATTGGTTATATGTTAGACTTTTATTTCTAATGTGCTTGATATTTATGGATACTTTTATTTCCTCTTTAACTTTCAAACTGAAATAAAATTTAAATATAGTGATTGTAGAGTTTAAATAATGTGGTAGATTTTTGAGTTATTTCTCAAACTTGGTATTATATATTATGCATAAAATATCTATGTGCTATATTATTTCAATAATTTTATCTCAAACAATGGTCTTCAATACATAGCACATTTTACTCATGCTTTATCCTATTATTACAACAGATTTCTTTTTTTCTTTTATTTTAAGGCAAGAAGAAAGTGACCAGATTTGCACCAATAATACTCATGATACTATGATAATTGTCCAGGATTTAATTTTTCCTTTTCTTCCTTGACTCTTGTTTAATCTCCAAAAATGAAATCAAAAAGATTTTTTTCTACCAAAGAGATTCTTATTTTGGTCACTTGCCAAAATTTATAGGTTTCACTATTTTCTATAAGCAATTTAAAATTTGTTTTCTGTTTCCTTTATGAAACTCATTCTCTCTTGAATTATGTTAAGCACAACTGGGACGAGAGCAATAGCACAGAGGGTAGGACACTTTTCTTGAATATGGCTGACCTGAGTTCAATCCCTAGCATCCCATATGGTCCCTTGTGGACAACCAGAGTGATGCAGAGCCCTAGGTAACTCCGGAACACAGCCAGGTATAACTCAAAATTAATAAAACAAACAAACATACTAACAAAAAAAACTTCGCTAGTCTTAGCCTCTATTTTGTTTTGTCTTTTTATTTTTTAAATCCACCCCTTCTAGTTATTGCTTTCCAATTTGATACAATGCATTAGAGTTTTTTGCAAGCACATTATATTATTTTACATATAATTACTCTTCAAGTCTATTTTATTTATTTATTTTTTTAAAGGTTAATATATTTTTTATTTTGATCATAGTGGCTCACATATCTTTCACATTAGTATTTTAGGTACATATCAACATTGAATCATGGGAATACCCACCACCAAATTTGTCCTCCCCCCTTCCCCGTTCCCTTTCTGCAACCCATATCCCCCACAACCCCCGTCCCCCCACCAGGCTGCTAGAATAGATGGTCCCCTCTCTGTCTAGCTTACTATCAGTGATCATACATTTGTTTGGTCCTGGTGCACTCCCTTGTTTCTCCCTCTACCTGAGAGTCCAATCTAGATAGATTGAGTTATGTGGTTTTCTTTGAGGGAAAGAAAGGAAATAGAATGGGGTAAAGACTAAGCAATATATATATATATATATATATATATAATAATAAAAAATAAATATATTAATTAAAAATATGCTGAAAATGGGTGGAGTACTTCTAGTGGCTATCTGCCTCAGTTTGCGAGAGGACATGAAAAGGTAATTGAAACACCAAAACAATACAAAAATAAATGTCAAATTAGATATCCAGAGAGTCCTACAGCAATAAAGAGAAGCACCACACATTAGTCTCGGTACTGAATTCAAATCATGCTGGAGTGCAAAAAGGAGAAAGATAAGATAAAATAATATAAAAATAGAAAAGGAGGCATCCACTTCAATATCTATACCAAAATAAAGATGTAAAAAATAATCAATCAATCAATATATATGTGGAAAAAATGATTATTTTGTGTGTTTTTTTTTTGTTTTGTTTTGTTTTGTTTTTGTGGAGAATAGGGCCTTTTCACTTTAGGACATGTTGACCTATGCTTCAAAGACAATCAGTGAATTACAATTTTTATCTTTATCTTCTAGCTTTAAGTATCATATAGCCAACTTTTAATTGAGTTCATTATCTAATACATGCTTTGATTCAACAAATCTAATACATATTTAGCGACATACCTCCCAAATCTAGCATTCCTCTTGCACTGTGAATTTCAGTTAATAATCCTAATCAGTAGCTTCTGTGAAAAAATGGGAATCATACTAAATGTGAAAAAAATAAAGATCAATAAAGGCATTTGTCCTTGCCCCACAACTTAAAGATATCAACATTTTATTTTTTATCCAATAGTCTAATCCTAACTTTATATAGGTTTTCATATAAGATAGAATAAATTTCAGACAATCAACCAACTGGAATAATATAGTTCATGCTGGTACTCATTGTTCTGCATGATACTTTTACTTCCATTTTTTTCTTCACTACAAAACTACTTTGGAAGTCCACCTTAAAGTCCAGTGACAGATGAATGGATTATGAATATGTGATATATATATATGCATGATGAAATACTATGCAGATGTAAGAAATAATAAAATCATTCAACTTTCTGAAACCTGATTGGAACTGGAACATACTAAGTTGTGTGAAGTAAACCAGAAGAAAGATAAGAACAAGATTATTTCACTTATCTATGATGTATACTATAACTGGATAAAGAAATGTAATATAGAGAAAGGGGAGGTCTAGATCACCTTTGATCCCAGAGTTTAGGGAGGAGGACAGAGAAGGAAAGAAATCAAGGCTGAAAGGAAGATGAAAAAGGGAAACAATGGGGAAATGTTTATCTGTTTATCTGTTTTATTAATATTGTACGAGAGAGGTATAGTGATATATCCAGAGCATAGGCTCAATAATACTGATAAAATGATCTCAAAGAAGCTGCAACCACTGAAATGGTGTATTGGAACACTGGTGATGGGAATTGACACAAATGATGAGATTGGAGTTGAAATATTATATGCCTAAATCTCAACTATCATTAGCAAATGATTCTTTAATAAAAAAAAATCTTTAAAGATTAAAAGACAATTGTTTAGTGTGATCATGTATCCAAGATAGCTCCTTTAATAATATGAGTCTGAGCCTTTTATTCAGCCAATAAAGTTCTTTCTTCACCTGCTACTGTGTTGCTCATTTGATTGGCCCTGGAACACTATGAAGTTGGATCTTCTTAGTTAGAAACTCAATATCTCTCAACTATTATATTCCATTACTCTCCCAAGTTTGTTGGCCCTATCCATAAAACATTTTTGCAGATGACTGTTTCACTCTTGGACTTCTAATTTAGCTGATCTAGCTTAATTTAGAAACTCATCTTATTTACTTAAACATTTCAATTAGCAGTTTATGGTCTTCCCCACTCTGATTTTTTCTACTTTCCATTCACTTTCTTTAAAGATCTTCATCTGGACTAGGGCACATTCCTGTCATGCAGCTGACATGGGTTCAATCACTGACTCCTGATATGGTCCCCTGAACATGAAAAGAGTCAGCCTGAGTACTGTCAGGTATGACCTCCACATTAAAAAATATAATTATGATCTTTAGCTGGGGGTCAGAGTGACTGTACAGTAAATAGGATGCTTGCTTTACATCTGGTTGACTGGCGCTCAACCCATGGTATCCCATATGGTCCCCCAAGCATTGCCATGAGTAATTTCTAAGTGCAGAGCCAAGAGTAACTCCCTAAGCATCTCTGGGTGAAGATAAAGAAAAAAAGAAGAAAAGGATCTTAATCTGACTCTCAGCTCTATTTGACTTTGAAGTTAGCTCCTTACAATTTCTACTTTGAGTTCCTGAAATATTAAATTTCATGCACCTTTCCAAGGGCCAATCTTCATCCACTCACATTTATAAAAGCACAAGTTTTTTGTTCTATCATCCTCTTCTTTTAGCAATACCTATGTTTATCATCTTTCTAACTCTTCCACTGAAGTCATTTTATTTACTTTGAACTGATGTTGCTCTTATTTTGTCAACTTCATTACATCAGGAACACTCATTGACTCATTATTTATTGAATTTAGGTACCTCCTAACTTTGTTTTCAGACTAAATCTATCTTATAGATTCATCTAAATTTTACCTAAAATAAATTCATATTTAGTGTCTTCTATATATCTAATACTATGCTATATATTTAATAGAAGTACTAAGAAGGAAAAAAATTGGGAGGGTGCACACTCTGCAACCCTCAGGGGTTATTCTTGGCACTGAGCTCAGAAATTGCTCCTGGCAGGCTCAGGGGACCATA
Source organism: Crocidura indochinensis (assembly GCA_004027635.1). Classification (NCBI taxonomy): domain Eukaryota; kingdom Metazoa; phylum Chordata; class Mammalia; order Eulipotyphla; family Soricidae; genus Crocidura; species Crocidura indochinensis. The sequence continues at coordinate 2,293 of PVKC010005286.1, read as the reverse complement.
TGGGATACTGGGGATCGAACCTAGGTCTATCCTGGGTCAGCCATATGCAAGGCAAATGCCCTATCACTGTGTTACCACTCCAGCCCCAAGAAGGAAGAATTTTGACCTTAGAAATATTTTGCAGTTAAATCTTAACTCACCTTTTTACATCATCTTTGTTCATCTCTTGTCTAAGAAGAGATCATTTTTTAACCTTTATAGTTCCTAAGAAGGAATAACTGGGAAATAGTAACCATTCAGTTTTCATCCCTGAAAAATATATTTTTGTTAATATGATATAACTCTGCATTAGACTGTAAATTATTTAATTTAAGTGGCTATGCCCTTTGTGTCTCCACTCTTAGCTTACAGTAGAAGCAATTTTAGAAGTAATTTTTTTCAATAAAAATAATGAAAAAACCGGAGCCAGAGAGATAGCATGGAGGTAGGGTGTTTGCCTTTCATGCAAAAGGTTATTGGTTCGAATCCTGGCATCCCATATGGTCCCCCAAGCCTGCCAGGAGCGATTTCTGAGTTTGGAGCCAGGAGTAACCCCTGAGCGCTGCTGGGTGTGACCCCCAAAGCCAAAATAAATAAATAAATAAATAAATAAATAAATAAATAAATAAATAAATAACCTAGAAAAGAACTACAGGACATTTGGAGTTATTTGAATTGAATTATATCAAGATTTTAGTGGTCTTTATGTATGCATTTTTTCTCTAGTTTTTTAAAAAAAGCATTCCACTTTAATATGTACCTATTTTTATTCTTAAAATAACATTTTTTGAAATGGACACTGTGGTATAGACAATAAGTAGAAATAAAGTTCTCAATAATAAATGAACTCAGTTTCTTTTTCTATTAGGAAAAGCAGTTTTTTTATACAATGAACCATTATGTTTTCTTTTTATCTTTCAGGAGTTTCTATTATGTCATAAATCATGTATGAAATTATAGATTTTCAGAGTAAAATAATTTCTTAACCTTATGGACTCTGTTTTGTAAATAAATAGATATGTCTGCTTATAAACGCAACAAAGAAAAACAATTATCAGATTCATTAATTTTGCTTTGGAACACTTGTAATACATTTATTTTAATTAAGGCCTTCTACCTAGATCAAAGGTGTTAACATGGCTTCCTGGTGTGACATGTAAGCTTTGTAAAGTACTAACCTCTTCCTTTTACCCAAGTCTTATAATTAGAAGAGGACTTCTTACTTAAACAAATAATTAACTTTGATAATGTAAGTGCAAAAATAAATTGTGGACACTGGTAATGATATATTCTTTAATTGTATTCCTAGTCTAAACAAATGAAAGTTAAAACAAACCATTAGCAATAATTATAGAGGGAAACATTCATATTTCTTTATTATTGTATATATACTAAGCGAGAAGGTAGACAGACATAGTAATGGCTGCATGCATGGTAAAACTAGAGTTATTAAGGATTAGAGCAAAAGAATTCTAGACTGGTAAGAACTGAATTAACTGATGGGATGATCAGGAAGCATAAGTCTTGAAAAGAGTGTTTTACGCGTATATATACACATACATATATGAGATGTGGGAATGAAAATTTTGCAAGCACAACTTTGGAGAAATAAATTGCACTAATATATGTTCTTGAGTATTTTATGTTTGAGTTTCTTGAGGCCACACCCAGCAATGCTCAGGGCTTACTCCTGGCTCTGCATTCAGGAATTATACTTCTTGTAATGCACAGGGGATCATCCGGCATGCTATCAAACCTTGGTTGACTGCATGCAGAGCAAGTGCCCTACCACGTATACAATCACTCTAGCTCCTGTTATAAAATCTAGTAATAATGCAGGAAACATTTCCATAAAATATTTGGTGTTCATTTGCTTTCAGGTTAACAAAAACAGAACTATTAGGACAGATATGTCATATTTGCATATCATATGCTATATTATATGTTTTCACATGGTATGTATGACTCGCAAACAAGTCAAAATTTGAGATTCAGATAATATAGAATATCAGGTGCTTTCTTTACATGCAGTCAACACATGTTCGATTTTTGTCATCCTAGAGCCTTCCGGGAATGATCTTTGAGCAGTCTCCTGAACCCCAAAACAGCAAAATTACAAGCATATTAAAATGTATGCCATGGGGCCCAGGAGATAGCATGGAGGTAAGGCATTTGCCTTTCATGCAAAAGGTCATCGGTTTGAATCCCGGTGCCCCATATGGTCCCCCGTGCCTGCCAGGAGCAATTTCTGAGCATAGAGCCAGGAGTAACCCCTGAGCACTGCCGGGTGTGACCCAAAAACCACACACACACA
>PVKC010005285.1:21394-33807 GCA_004027635.1 Crocidura indochinensis | reverse complement strand
AAAAAAAAAAAAAAACAAATGCAAAGGATATGCTCAGCACCATCACATAAATGTTAGTGTAAAAAACCCTGATGGGGTGGAGAAGAGATAGTACAGTGGACATAGAGCTTGCCCTGACAGAGGCAGGCCCAGGTTCAATACCCAGAACCCCATATGGTCCCTTAAGCTCCACCAGGAGTGATCCCTGAGCACAGAGCCTGGAGTAACTCCTGAATTGCTTTAGGTTTGATCCCAAAAGTACAAGCAATCAAACATACAAACAAACAAATAAAAATCACTGAAAGAAATAATTTTACTTAATGTTTAACTTGATGTTTTAAACTCAAGTTTTACTTGAGTTTAACTTGATGTTGGTCAGGAGAATAACTCATGGCTCTGAGGAAGAAAAAGGGAGTTATTCACTATATTCAAAGGTAATTAATTTGACAACAATGCAAAGAGTGAATTTCAATAAAGGCTGAAGAGGTAGTATAGGAGATAAGGTTCTTGCTTTACATGTGGCCCATCTGAGTGGATTATGGGTACCACATATGGTTCCTTGAACACTGCCAGGGGTTTCCCCAGAGCGAAAAAACTAGAAGCACAAACCCTGAGCAATGAAATGCTTTCTGTCATGAAATGTTCAAATGCAAATTTAAAGAAAATCTTTAAAAACCTTTCAGAGTGAGCTGCCTACAAATAAGACAGCTAATAAAACCAGGTCAAGGATGCTGAAGGATTAGCATCCACTCATGCATTATCAATATTACTATTTTAAGCTTCTAGTCCCAGTTATCCCCCAAATCATGCATATGAATTATACACTTTAATATTTACCAAATTCCAAAAGATAGCTTTTAATGACTCATTGTATAGATAAGAAGGCTAAGGATTAAAAAGAAATCAAAGTGGTCAACACCATATATAATTAGTTAAAATATATAACTCTGTAGGCAGAGTTAAAATTTGTATTTTCTTCAACTAACTTCCTTTAAACACATAAAATAAAATAACTAGGGGCCCCCGTAGGCTATGATCAGGGAAACCAGAAGCCAAATCTCAAAATTCAACCACTTAGAACGGGTCTAATAGCTCAGTGCAGGCCTGATATTTGTACAACTATGAGGTAAGAATGATTTTCACATTCTCAAATATTTAAAAAATCTCAGTATAGGAGCTGGAGCGATAGTGCAGTGGCAGGGAGTTTGCCTTGCACGTGGCTGACCCAGGATTGTCCCTGGGTTCAACCCGCAGCATTCCATATGGTCCCCCAAGTCAGGAGCAATTTCTGAGCACAGAGCCAGGAGTAATCCCTGAGCATCACCAGGTATGACCCAAAAGCAAACAAACAAACAAACAAAAAAAAAAAACCTCAGTAAAATCATCAAAATTCATGCAGTGTCCACAAATAAAGTTTTATTAGAATACAGCCACACTTGTTATGTTGACTACAAGGGTATGGTTGCAACGAAGACCATCTGTTTCATAAAGTATCCAAAATTTACCCTCTGACTCTACATAAAATGTTTGCAAACTTCTATTGAGGAAGGAAAGTAGACCAAAAAAAGGGAGGATTGAAGAGGAGAAATAATTTGGGGCTGAAAATATCAGAAAAGCTAAATTCTTTCTTGGATCTCACTGAAGTGGGAGCAAGCCTTTTGGGGTACATAAAATCACCTTTGCACAGCAGAGACATGAGAACATACTAACATGCCCCCTCTAATTTCAAGTGAAGGCACAGGGTTTAACTTGATGTTGGCCAGGAGAATAACTCACGGCTCTGAAGAAGAAAAAGTGACTTGTTCACTATATTCAAAGATAATTAATGTGGCAATAATGTGAAAGAGTGAATTTCAGTAAAAACTGAAGAGATAGTACAGGAGGTAAGGTACTTGCTTTACATGTGGTCCACCTGAGTGGATTGTGGGCACCACATATGGTCCCTTGAACACTGCCAGGGGTTTCCCCAGAGCACAAAACTAGAAACACAAACCTGAGCAAACCCACTTATGACCCAAGCTAACTGCCTTTCTTCTCCCCTAAAAAAAAAAAAAAGAATGAAGGTCAGCAGAAACAAACCAGGAGTCACAGGGCAACTTAGGAAAAGGTCATTGAAGTATAGGAGTTGAGAAGTAATGCCAACCTAGGATAGTAGAAATTACTATCTTGATGTTTAAAATGACAAATGATTCAAGAAAAAAACTGGAGTAATCCCAGAGCCAGGAGTAAATTGGGAGCACCCATGGGTGTGCCATTCTCCCCCAAAAAGAAAAATAGAGGAAGAAGTGCTAGGCTTCAAGACTGGGTTATGTAAAAGATGGCAATTCAGGGCTGAAGAGATAGCACACAAGGTAGGATGCTTTCTTTACATGCAACCCTGGATTTGATCTCTGATATCCCAGAGATCCCAAGCCCTGCCAGCAGTGGTCCCAGAGCACCAGAGTAGGAGGGAGTGCTCCAGGTGTGGCCCTCTGTGAAGTCTACAAAGGATAAGCTTGGGAACACAGAGTGTGGCAAACTGCTTTTGCTGTGTGCTTTTGCTATGCATGTTAAAAGCAGAACCTGTTCTTGCTGTTTTAAACAAAGATTAACTCCCCATAAACCCCCCACCCCCACCCCATGGATTGCAACCCCCATTGAGTTATTCAGGATGCCTTCAAGGACAGGAGGTACAGACTATCACATGACCTTCAACAAGGCCCAACACTATGATACATTGGAAAACTTTGGTACATTGGTAACACTTGTACCAGATGCTGTATTCCCTCCTACATCCCCTTTCTGAACTATAAAAGTTCCAATTTTTCCTTGATAGGGCTCTCTGGTCTTTGTCCAGAAGCCCTAGCTAGCTAGAATTAATAAACCTACTTTGCTGTTTGCATTTCTGTTGAATTTGGAGTCTTTATTTGAGGAGGTGGGTTTCCACGGACCCTAACACCTCCAAAGATAAAAACAAACCCTCAAACAAAAGATGATGACAAAACAATGAACAAAGGAGAAGAAGAAACTGGTCTGATGACAAAGATGATGAATTCAGTCTACACATATCAACAGTTGAAGTTGCCAGTGGGATATCATGGTGAAGATTTCAAGGAACTAGGAACAAGAGGATCAAACTTAAAAACAAGTTCAATGCCTAGAGATGTAGATTCTAGCATTCTTTGCATAGCAACTAGTTTTATACAGGCCCAATGATTTCTAGTCTAATAGAAAAAAATGCATTTTTATTAAAAATAAACTGGTTGCCAATTATCTCTAAATAGTCTTAGTTCCAATCTTAGCATTAATCACAAAGATTTTTAAAACATTGTGATTTTTTAAAAGGCAATAGTCCAAAGATAAAAAAGGGGGGGGCAGGCAACATCTGTTTCTATGACCTCATACTTTCAGACTCTTGGTTTCATGCAATAATTGAAAAGCCAGTAATTCATTTTCCAAAATTTACAATTCTAACAAGTTGTTCTGAAAGTTGCCTTAAAACTCCCATTTTAAAAGTTTTCCAAAGATGAATTACTGAAGCATAGACAATCAAGTAACTTAAATTGCAACCTGCCTAGAAAACATTTGTATGCAGAAAACCTACTGAAAAGATAAAACGTATTTTATAATTCTGTTAGGTTAGTTAGTAGTAACCTGTATTCTTGAAGGAGTTTCCTCATACTTTCCATTAATCTTCCAAGTGGGGGGGCCGGGCGGTGGCGCTGGAGATAAGGTGCCTGTGCTAACCTAGGATGGACCACGGTTCGATCCCCCGGTTCCTCATATGGTCCCCCGTGCCTGCCAGGAGAAACCCCTGAGCGTCTCTGGGTGTGGCCCAAATCCATTAATCTTCCAAGTGGATCAAAGTTCATGGAAACTATTTTTTCAAGAATTAATTTTAATTAATTTTAATTTTTACAGGGCCCAGCTGAAAGTATGAATTAAGCAAAACTAAATTGTTCAGTGACCCATCCTTCAAGCCCCTTCTAGTCCTTCTAGCTTTGGCTCTCTGGGTCCATCAACACCCAGGAGCACTGACAACATCTTGTAATAAGAATTGCACTTTTTAAAAAAATGAAATACAAAAAAAAGAAAGAAAGAAAGAAAGAAAGAAAGAAAGAAAGAAAGAAAGAAAGAAAGAAAGAAAGAAAGAAAGAAAGAAAGAAAGAAAGAAAGAAAGAAAGAAAGAAAGAAAGAAAGAAAGAAAGAAAGAAAGTGGAATCCCACTTTTAGGCTTTTGGGGGTAAATTCCCTTCCTAAGTTCCAGCCCTTTTAGGAAGAAGGCATTTTTGGAACAGAAAAGCACTTTCTATGGTCCAGGAATCACCCCCATTCACCTGCCTATGGGTAACAGTTTAAAGAGCCTGAGTTCTGCATTGCAATTTGGGCTTTTATCCATAGGGTTGATTGACATGAAAAGGCAAAGTTATTTGGGACCATCGATTTCTCTGACTGTGACAAGAACATCTGCCAAGATGTCACAACCAGGGGCCGGAGAGATAGATAGCACAGCGGTAGGGCGTTGGCCTTGCATGCAGAAGGACGATGGTTCAAATCCCAGCATCCCATAAGGGTTCCCCTTTGAGCCTGCCAGGAGCAGTTTCTGAGCGCAGAGCCAGGAGTGACCTGTGATCTCCCCCGCAAAAAATAAAAGAAAGAAAGAAAATCGATGGGAGCTGGAGAAAAGGGGTGCCCAGGCGTTAGAGCAAAAGAGAGAGCAGAGCCACGGTGGAAGGCAGGCGAGATGGGCGTGATCAGCAGCAGCAACCAAGACTGGGAGGAAGGAAGGGAGAGGCCCCGCCCCTAGGATCCTAGGGCCACGCCCTCTTTATATGGCCACGCCCCTAGTCCCGCCCTTTTCCGGCCTCGGTGGAGGCGGGAGTGAACAAGCCTAGGAGGGAAGGAGGGAGAAGCCCCGCCCCGAGACGCTTAGGCCCCGCCCCGTCCGCCTATGGTCACGCCTCAACCCCGCCCCTCTTCTCCTTCGCCACGCCCCCTTTCCGGCCCCGCCCATCCCGCGAGACGGGAGTGAACAGCGGCGACCAAGCCTAGGAGGGAGGAAGGAAACGAGAAGCCCCGCCCCTAGGCTCCTAGGCCACGCCCCTAGTCCTTCCCGCCCCCTTTCCGGGAGGCCACGCCCCTTCCAGGCCCCCCCGTCCATCCCGCGAGACGGAAGTGAGTCTCAGCGGCCGAGCCTAAGAGGAAGGACAGGGCAAGCCCCGCCCCTAGCCTCCTAGGCCACGCCTTATTTGCATACGACCACGCCCCCTCCCAATCCCTGGAAGCTCCTCCCTTCCTTCCCGCCCCCTTCTCGTTAGGCCACGCCCTTCCCCGGCCACGCCCACCCGGCGGCCGGAAGCGAGCGCGAGGCCGAGCGCCTGACGTCAAAGGCGACGCGTCGGCCCCACCTCGCCCAGTCCGGCGTGGAGAGCGAGCCGGAGCGGAGCGGCAGCGGCAGCGGCGGCAGCAGCAGCGCCGTGGCGGCCGGAGCTGCGGCGACGCCGACGTCGCGGAGGAGGCTCGGGAGGGCGAGACGCGACGCCGGCCGCGGGGGCCCGGTGACAGCGCGAGAGGTGGGTGGGTGGGTCGGCGGGCTGGAGAGAAGGGGCCCCGGCAGGTGGTGCGCGGCCGCCGGCCACCGCCGGCGTCTCCGGAGCGGGGTGGGGTGGGGCTGGGGGGGCTCGGGCGCCTCGAACATGGCGGGCGGGCGGGCGGCCGCGCCTCGGCGCTCGCGGCCCCCCCTGCGTCCCCCCCCATCCGCCCGCCCGCCGGGGCCCCACCCGGGCGCCCCCCGACCGGCCGGCCCGGCCCGCAGGGGGAAGTGGCGGCGGAAGCGCCCGAGTCGGCCCGGGCGGAGACCCTGCCGCCCCCCCCACCCCCCCACCCCCGCCGCAGCCACCCCACCCGTCGGGCTCCTGCCCGGGACCGCGCCCCGGACGGCCGGGCCCGGGAAAAGTTTGCAGGCCTCCGGGGCCCCCCACCCCGGGAAGTGCCTGTGCAAGTGGAAGTGGAAGTGGCCCCGGGAGCCACACCTAGTCCTAGTCCTAGTCCGTCGTGCAGCCATGCTCCAGCCTGGAAGGGCCTTGCTTGCTTGCTTGCTTGCTTGCAACGCCCTGCCACCCGGGCGGGGTGCATTGCATTGCCTTGGGGTTGGGGTGTCCAGGAAGTTTGGCGTCCGTCCGTCCGTCCCCTTCGCCTGGCCCTTGCCCCTTCTGCTCTGGAAAGCTGTCAGCGTCCCCCCACCCCCAGCCGCACCCCAGACCCGAATTTCATGCACCATGACCCTGGCTATCGCACCCCCTTGCACCGGTTGTTTTTTGGGGGGTTTGCTTTTATCAGCCCAAAACCCACCCGATTTTTTTAATTCATGTTTTAAATTATTTTTCTCCTCCTCGTCCTTCAGCAGCTTGTAGGCTGCGGATCTGGGATCTGCTTCCTTTCGTTTGCTTCCATCTCACCCCTCTGTCTCTCTCTCTGTCTCTCTCTCTCTCTCTCTGTCTCTCTCTCTCTCTCTCTCTCTCTCTGTCTCTCTCTCTCTCTCTCCCCCCCCCCAGTTTGGTTGGGAGGCCACACCCGGCTGCTCACTCCCGCCTGGCTCTGCACTCACTCTCTGCAATTGCTTGCTCCTTGGACGCCTGGGTGGAGTGGGGTGGCGGGGGTACCCCATGCCATGCCAGCCGGGGGTCCAGCAAGACAAGGACTCCTCCCTCTGTGCTCTAGGGCTTGCGCTCCGTTTCTTTAAGTTTAGAGTATTAAATATATATATATACACATATATGCACATATATGTATATATACATATATATATATATATATCCACTCTCTTGCCCCATCTGTTTTTACCGTGATCCAAAAGAGAAATGACATTTCTTTTTCTCCTGCGGGATAGAAATATTGACACCGAGGATTGTGGCTTTAATAGTGATCCAGTTTCCTTTGGATTTTTGCTGGTAGCCTGGCATATATATTCATTCAATCCTTGAAGCCCATTTGTCATTCTGGATCTCCCTCTTTTGCTCTAGTTTTGTTCTTAGAAGGCTCTGCGGATGTGTTTAAAGTGGAATGTTAGGCTGGGCTGATGGCAGTGGTTTATCAGAATTTATGAACGTTAGTATCACAAAAGTTGGTATATACCCCACACACACACACACACACACTGCTCAATTTGGCTGGCTTTGAAACAGACAAAAAATAAACTGGGATGTTTTTAGAGAGACGCGTTTAACTTGAAAGCTTCTACTTCTCAAACCCTTCTCAAAGCTGGCTGTCTGTCTCTTCAGTGGTATTTGAGTCATAGTGGAGTCGTAGGATATCAGAGCCCTAAAGGACACTTTAGATCGGTTCATCCCACCCTCTCACTTTAGGAGAAAAGAAGGCTTAAAAGCTGGTAACAAGTTAGTGATCCTGCTGACTTTTAGTCATGGAGAGAACCCTGTGAAAGAAGTCTTGACATTTTTGCAGTGCGTGGTTCTGCAAATAGTGGGGGAGAACCACTTGGGTAGTAACAGTCTCGTGTTTGAGAAAAGGGAATCGATAGGAGGTTAAAGAACTTCGCGTTAGGACACAGATCCTCAAAAATAGTCTTATTTGGGTCAAAGCGTGCCTGTGCTTATCATCTTTGCTTTGGTATTCACAGTAAATGGTCGTCTGCTTTCTCTGCAGCTCTTAAGGGAATCTATCTTTGAAACACTATAGCCAGTTTAGTTTTAATGTGCCACTCATAAGAATGCAATAGAAATACAACTTAAGGTCCAATATAAACTGCCTTATTTTAAATTATAGTAGAGCTCATGAAAATGATTGCTTTGTCTTTTGCCTTCTGCTCCCTCCCCCTCATGAAAGTCAACTCTCTTCGATGACACATAGCACTTCCTACCTTCTGTTATAATTATATGTATTTTTGTTTCCTACTCCACTGAATTGTAAGGACAGGATGTGTTCTTTGTATGCCCCCAAATCACTTCCCTGCCGTCTTGCACACGGTCCCCCGTTTATTCATCGTAAGCACCATGAGGGTAGGAACTTGATCTGTTCATTCCTGACTGCAGTCTGACTTTATAGAACCAACTTGCTGAGTCCCAAAGTTAATGATCAGGATTTCAATGTAAGAATTAGCTGTAATGGACATTCAGAGAGAAGGTATTTAAAGCAAATTTTGCATTTCTTCAAAAAAAAACAAACAAACAAACAAAATGAAGCGTTTCCCAGGTTGGTTTTGAGATTTCATTCTCAAAAATACAAATCTTCATTCTAGAATTCCACCAGTATTTTCTTTAAGCCACATAAAGGGAAAAGTGAGCATTCGTGGTAAGGAACCACCTGTAAGAAAAGATTTAGCAAAGTGTGATCAAGAATATAACAATTCCTTGATTGGGGTCAGAGTAGTAAGGTGGGTAAGGCTCTTGCCATGAACACTGCTGACCCAGGCTCAACCCCAGACATCACATTTCGTCCCCAGAGACATCCTAGGAGTAATTCTTGAACACAGTTGAGTGTGGCCAAAAAAGAAAGTAAGAAAATAAATCAAAAATTAAAAAGTTGCATGATCCTTGCACTAGTCTTATCTTCTAACAGAACCCAAGATTGATAGAAGGACTGTGTAACTATTCACAGTAGTCGCTTTCAAGGTGGAGGTTTCAAAGGCCAGAGAAATAGCATAGCTGGTAGGACATGCACCTTCCACATGGTCAACCTCCTAAACCCCCAAGCCCTCCAGGTATGATCCCTGAGCACAGAACCAGAAGTAAGCCCTGAGCATTTGCTACGTGTGGGCCCCTCCCTCCCAAATTAATTTTTAACTTTTTGTTTGTTTGTTTGGTTGGTTGGTTGGTTGGTTTTTGGGGGCCACATCCAGTGACGCTCAGGGGTTACTCCTGTCTATGTGCTCAGAAATCGCTCCTGACTTGGGGGACCATATGGATGGTCCATACTAGGCTAGCACTTAGAAGGCCTTACCTCTAGCGCCACCGCTCTGGCCCCTAGTTTTTAACTTTTTAATGTCGAGATTTGGATGAAAAGCTCCCGTTGTTTTGTTTAGTTGTAGATAATATGTAACTTTCCTAGACTCAAAGTCGTTTTCCTATGCATGTATTAATAATTAGAAAGGGTGGATTGGTGTGTTCTGTCTAGATTTCACTGCCACTGAGGAACAAGTAGTATTTATGGTCTAGGAGGTATTCAAAAGCTGTTTATTCTTTTATGACTGATGTCTCATATGCACTCATTTGGAAAACTTAATAAAAGTTTAAAGATACTAAGCTTTATAAAACCATTTATTACTAAACATGACTGCATTTTTCTCCCTTCCATCCTTTTTAAGAATTCCATGGTCTTTGATAATAGGTTGAACTTCTACTGTCAGCCTTTGTAAGTTGGATTTCTTTTAGAACAAGTGAGAACATTTTGGTCAGTGCAATGACTCATTGTAACATTGGACAGATTTTTCAGTAAACTGGAGCATTGTGCTGAAACCCTAATATTTTTCAGAGTTCTTAGCTGTCTTACAGTGGTATTAAAAGATTCTAACTTCCATTTGAGGATATAAGTCTTTTAGTTTATTAAGTTTTTGGAATTCTCGTGAACACAATGGAAGCAGCAGCTACAAAGGATGAATTTAACTTCAGTTGTAAAGACTTCCTAGATAATTTTTATACTTTGAATGTAGTTGAGCTCCAAATTCTTTTTTTTTTTTTTTTTTGGTTTTCGGGTCACACCCGGCAGTGCTCAGGGGTTACTCCTGGCTCCATGCTCAGAAATTGCTCCTGGCAGGCATGGGGGACCATATGGGGCACCGGGATTCGAACTGATAACCTTTTGCATGAAAGGCAAACGCCTTACCTCCATGCTATCTCCCGGGCCCGAGCTCCGAATTCTTAATACAATGCTTTCTATTTCACAGAAGAGAGGCTATAAGAATTTTTTGTGCTGTCTTTTAAAAAATTAACACTGGGAGGGGAAGGTACTAGGATCAAAAACGGGCCCTCTTCTATGTGAAACATCAACATGACTAAAAACACTAGACTATGCCACTACCTAAAAGAAATCTCCATGTTCCTCAATGCTATTGTGTTTATTCCTGATGGTCAAATGAGAATATGGGAATTAATCATTATTAATAGTGATAAGAAGAGTTTTTCCCTTTTTTCAAGACAATAAAAATTGCTTGGGGATTTTTGTTGTTGTTCTTGTTGTTTTTGTTTTCTGAAATCTTAAAATTTAGAAGGGAAGGGGCCAAAGAGAGAGCACAGCAGTAGGGCATTTGCCTCACATGCGGCCAACCTGGAAGGAACCCAGTTCAATTCCCAGCATCCCATATGGTTCCCCAGCCTGCCGGGGTTGATTTCTGAGTGCAGAACCAAAGAGTAACCCCTGAGCGCTGCTGGGTGTGGCCCAGAAACCAAATCAATCAATGAAATTTAAAAAAAAATAAAATTTAGGAGGGAAGAATAAAACTTTAGGGGACATATTACCTTGCTTTAAAGTAGTATTTAAATTGCCTACCAAAAAGGAAAAAATTACAACATGAGTTGCAGAATATCTGTCTGCTATATAGAAAACTATATATATATATATATATATATATATATATATATATATATATATATATATATATAGTAACACTGTTACTATATAGAACACTACTTTGGACTGTTTTTGGATTAAAATTGGAGATGCTTGAAGACTAAAACTAGAAGTATATTTCACTTTTGAATTTCAGATCTTACTGTCTTTAGTCAGCATAATTATCTAATGTTCTCATTTCTCATTTTAAAGTTTACTTTAAAGCTTCTTACTCTTGTAATTATACTTTTTACTTTTGTAGTTATGCTAATATCAGTGAGCGCTTTTAAAATATAGACTGATTTCCAATCTCATGAGATTTTTTTACTGGGTAATCTTTTCTGCTTGTGAAGGGTTAAACTTGTATGAACTGTTCTACAAGTAGAATGAATACAGATATATTGGGGCCCGGGAGATAGCATGGAGGTAAGGCGTTTGCCTTTCATGCAGGAGGTCATCGGTTCGAGTCCCGGTGCCCCATATGGTCCCCCGTGCCTGCCAGGAGCAATTTCTGAGCATGGAGCCAGGAGTAACTCCTGAGCACTGCCGGGTGTGACTCAAAAACCAAAAAAAAAAAAAGAATGAATACAGATATATTAAGTAAAGATTATCTCTTAAAAGGCTTCACAATTTGGATCACTTTAATTTTGACTTTTTTGCAGACATCGCTTTTAAATCAAACAAGGCTGCTTGCTAAGTTTTTTCAGTTACTGCTTTAAAAAGCTGTCTCAATAAATATGTACTTTATATTTTTCTCCTGTACTTAAAAAGACATTTTGTTACATGATTTTTATTTTGAAAATATATCAAAAACTGATTTCTTCATTGGTGAATCACTCTCACCTGTAGTTTTCCTCTTTTGTGTTTTGTGGCAAGGGAAAAAAGATTAAAGAAAATCTGTTTTGTCCATTTAATAGTAGTTTTTGGCAAAGCTTCTGGAAAGGAAATGGAAAATATTACATAAAATGGATTTCTAATTATGTGTTTTCTAAAAATGTATTCTCATTTATATATGGATTCTCACGTAAATATGTAAGGCTTACATATATATACTCAAATGTAGGGAAATTCTGGATGTTCTCAGGTACATTTAATTGAAAATTTGAAGATAGCAATTTAAAAACTGTTTAAAAAGGCTTTTCATTTCATTGATTTTTAGATGTTAGTGTGATATGTTTACTACATTGAACTTACTTGTTTTAAGGTTACACTGAGAATATTATTCTCTACAGGAGAGGACACACCTATTGGTCCTCAGGAGCAATTCCTGGCTCTGTACTCAGGGAATCATTCCTGACAGAGACTTGGGGGAGATTAGATACAGTGCTAGGGATCATGTCAAGGTTGACAACATACAGAGAAAGAATCTACCTCTGTGCTAACTCTTCTTCTCTTGCAAATACCAGTATTATAGCCACTTCTTGTAAACTTTATATTGATGTATCTTTTTTTTTTTTTTTTTTTTTTTTTTGGTTTTGGTTTTGGTTTTGGGTTCACACCCAGCAGCACTCAGATGCTACTCCTGGCTCTGTGCTCCGAAATCACTCCTGGCAGGCACAGAGGACCATTCAGGATGTTGGGAATCAAACAGGGTCCCTCCTGGGTCGGCCACATACAAGGCAAAGTATTTAGAATACAAAAAATTATAAAGAAGGAAATAGTGTCTGTAATCCTACCTTTACAGTGAAGTTTAAAAAACATTCATTCGGGGCCCTGGAGATAGCATGGAGGTAAGGCATTTGCTTTTCATGCAAAAGGTCATCAGTTCGAATCCCAGTGCCCCATATAGTCCCCCGTGCCTGCCAGGAGCAATTTCTGAGCATGGAACCAGGAGTAACCCCTGAGCACTGCCGGGTGTGACCCAAAAACCAAAAAAAAAAAAAAAAAAAAGCACA
>PVKC010005285.1:10593-21294 GCA_004027635.1 Crocidura indochinensis | reverse complement strand
ACCACGGTCCGTCCTAGGTTAGCACAGGCACCTTATCTCCAGCGCCACCGCCCGGCCCCCAAGATTCCTTTTTTAAGGGAATAAACAAGATTCATTTATTAAGGGACAAATAACTGATTTTGAACAGCTTAATAAATGAATTGCCTCAACTCAGTCATCTTCAAAGTATGGTCCAAAGAATCCTGGGTATTGTCTAGACATTTTCAGCACATCTTCACGTACTTACTCTCACAGCAATAATGAAATGTTCTTTGCTTTTTTTTTTTTTACTGTGTTGACATTTGTGTAGGTAGTATAAAGCCAGTGGTGGATAAAACTTCCTATTCCTTAGAATGAATTAGGTCGGCATACCACACAGCATACATTAATTATTTACTCTCCTGCATTCACAGTATTTCTTTTGTCAAAAAACTTTTTTTTTGTTGTTTTTTTGTTTTTTTTGTTGTTTTTTTTTTGGGGGGTTACACCCAGTGACGCTCAGGGGTTACTCCTGGCTATGCGCTCAGAAGTCGCCCCTGGCCTGGGGGACCATATGGGGCACGGGGGATCGAACCGCCGTCTGTCCAAGGCTAGCGCGGTAAGGCAGGCACCTTACCTTCAGAGCCACCGCCCGGCCCCATGTCAAAAAACTTTTTAAAAAAATGCATTTGGTGAAAAGTGAACTCTTTCTTAAAACGATGGATCTTGTTTCTTGTACATCATCTAAGTCTTCTGTAATGTTACAGATTCTGTAATATAATAAGAAATACATGATTAAGTTTTTTTTCCTGCCATACTGAAATATAGTGTTAGTCTCCAGGAAAAGCATTTATTTGATTGACTTATAAGCTGAATCAGCTGCTTTTGATGGCATGTCTTTTATATTTGAAAGAAATCCTGGCAAACTAATAACTCAGACTTGGACATCAGACCCAAAACAAACAGAACTAAGCCTGTGGCTTTTAAGGAAAAGAGTGACAGAGTCGGGACCTGAAATGTTAACTCAGTGGTAGAGCAGAGGCTCTGCATGTATTTTTCAGAATAAAATGACAGTTTAAAAAAATTTTATTTAGGGACCAGAGTGATTGTTTGCCTTGCATGCAAGAGAATGAGGTTCCTCAGTGCATAGCTAGAAGTAAGCAGGGAGCACTGCCAGTAGTGGCACCAAAAAAATGTTGGAGGGGCTGGAACAATAGCACAGCATTTGCCTTGCACGCATCGGACCTGGGTTGGATCCCCCAGCCTGCCAGGAGTGATTTCTGAAGGCAGAGCCAGGAGTAACCCCTGGATGTCTCTGGGTTTAGCCCGCACAAAAAAATGTTGAAGAACTTGTACTAACCAATTTCCCATTAATGAGCATGAACTTTTTAAATAATATATAAAAAAAATTGTCGAAAGTTCAACAGTATCGTACAAAGTTTTTCAAGTAACCATTAAATACCAATTGATTGCATGATATCTCCTTCCAAAGTTCTACCTAGTACAATTAATGTTAATATTATAAAGCTTATAAATAAGATTTTCACACCCGTATATTACAAGTTATATTCAGATTTTGCTGCAGTATCAAAGAAAAATAATCACATTTCTCTGAAAAGATATAAAATACTACCAACTGTCTGTTTCGGATTTTTTTTAACGGTTTACTGTTTCATATCTGACTCATTTTGGTTAGAGAGAACGAGAATTGATAAATGTCAGGCAGTGCTTTCATATGCTTGACACGGAGCCATAGGATAGTGAGGTAGTATAGGTGATGAAGGCACTTGCCTTGTACATGACCAACTCCCATTCAAACCCCAGCACTACATATGATCCGTCTTCCAAACACCATCAGGAATGACTCGGGGCATAGAGTCAGGAAGTAAGACCTGAGTACAACTTGTTCTGGTACTGATACATAAATTAGTTAAATAAATCATCATTTGAGGCTTTTTTTTTTTTTTTTGCCCTCTTCTTTAAACGGTCCATTCAACTTTTGATCACCTTAGCAGGTAATATGATGATAATGACTATTGTTGCTGTTGTTATTATTGTACTAGTATTGTGCCCAGGACCAGTCAAGGGCTTCATACTTTTTGAGACCTGTGCCCTGCCACTGAGACATCTCTGGCCCTCAGTCATCATTACTTCCAAATCTCTTTGTGATCTCAGTATTAGTTTTGTGTTCCTGATTATTCCTTTATAGAGTACAATTAATTTGCAGTTTTTTGATATAAATTAATTTTTTTGTTTTTGTCTTGGGACCACACAGCACACCGAGCTGTGCTTGGGTCTTACTCTTGGCTCTGTGTTTGGGGATCACTCCTGGCAGGTGATAGATTATCTTAGGGACTAGATTAGCCAAACCTGATTTGGCTTCATACAAGGCAAGCACTGTGCCTATGCGGTACTCTCTCACTCTCTCCAGTTCCAAAAAAGATTTCAATCATTAAATTTCACAGTTTTTTATTTATTTTGTGGCCATACCTGCCAATATTTAGGGGTTACTACTGGCTATGTGGAATTACTACTGTTGGTGCTCTGGCGACTACATGGGATGTCAGGATTCAAAGTCTGATAGGCAAGTGCTCTACCCACTGTACTATAGTAGCTTTCCTATAGTGAAGCTGTGGAACTTTTCCCATTTCAAGTTTAATGATGTCTCTTTGGTTTGGTAATTTGGCACGCTTGCTACTTTTATTTTACAAAATAAATAATAATATTCTGGCCAGTTTGGTGGTTAGGTTTTATAGTTCGTTTGTTTTTGGGGAGCAGGTCAAGCCTTACCCCTTCCTTACTACTCAGAGTTCAGATCAGTTGCAGTGTTGGGGTTTGAGCCAAGGTAATTTGCATGCGAGGCAAGTATCTGCCCCTGAACCCTCTCTGGCCAAAGACACCTTGCTCTTTCCATGTTTGTATAAGATCAGTTATAGTGATCCTGGTTAAATAACGCAAATTTCACCTCATAGAAGAGTTCCAATTTTAAAAGATTTTTAAAACTAACTTGCACTTGATACATGGAAACTTTTCTTATAAAAAAAATAGAACAGAGAAAGCTAAATTGTAATCTTTGCTGTGCTTCATTTCTTGAACATTGAACATCAGTTATTTTCATTGAGATAGTAAAATGGTGTGTTCTGTGAAGAGAAAACTAAGTCTAAACAAAGAACAGGACTGACAAAAGAGAGGAGGGCATGAGGGAGGGGGGATAAATAAGGGAACAAAAACTTTGAATAGCTTTTAGGAATTAAGCATTCTAGAACTGTCTACCAGGAAGTAATCCCATAGTAAAGGAGGGAATTTAATAGGAAGCTTTTAGTTTCCCTGTATTAAATAACTAACGGGTCATTTGTTTTCCGTTCTGCACAGGGAATAAATTGACATCATATTTTATGTTTAGGATCTAAATAAGTCACAAAATGCCACAAGAAGTCATTGGTTTTGAACTTGTAGGAAACAAATTTCCTCAATTTTAGGTTTTTTTCTGCTTAAGCATTTTCCCCCTTAAAAGAGCCTTATCAGGTGCCGGGCGGTGGCGCTGCAGGTAAGGTGCCTGCCTTACCGCGCTATCCTTGGACGGACCACGGTTCGATCCCCCGGTTCCCATATGGTCCCCCGTGTCTGCCAGGAGTAATTTCTGAGCATGGAGCCAGGAGTAACCCCTGAGCACTGCTGGGTGAGACCCAAAAACCAAAAAAAAAAAAAGAGCCTTATCACCTTTGCTAAGCATCCTTCAAAGAGAAAAAAATTCTCAAACTGTTTTAAGGATATAAAAAGTTTTTGGGGGGAAGGGTACACCCTGTAACATGAAGGGGTTATTCCAGGCCGTATATGCACTCTGAAATCACTCCTGGTTCTCGGGGACCATATGAACACCGGGGATCCAACCAAGGTTTATCCTCGATCGGCCTGTGTGCAAGGCAAACACCCTACCCCTACCACTGTGCTCTGGCCCCAGGATCTGAAAGTTTCTGTAATATTTTCTTATTTACATATAAATGATGGTGATAATAGGCCATGAAGAGGAAGAGGTGGATACGCAGCAAGCAGAGCAAAAAGAGAACTTAGATGGTGATTCAGACAGAGGTTCTGTCTAATGACAGGGCTGCTGTTAGCTCTCACATTAAAGTTGAATAGGAATGAGAAACTCCACCTTGGTGATGCATTAACAATATGGTCCACCAGAGTTCTTTATAGAAGATAAATTAGTATACTCTACTACTTAGAGATGATGGTGTTAAATAAAGCTTTTATCACAAGGCACTCACTGTTACTTGATATAATACACATGCTCTTTTTAAAGTTAAACCTTTTACTCCAGACCTTTGGGTACTCAAAGAAGCACATTTTATTTTTCCTAAAAATTGTAGCTGACTCCACTGAACATGTAAATAATCTAAGAACTGAGAAGCTATTTTTGAACAGTTGCTAGATCTTTGATGTCACTATATTGGTTGGGTGGTGATAGTGACCTGACTGACCTACGCTTTCTTTCTATCTACTGACCTTACAACCCTAACGGTTTCTTAGGATTTATCCTTATGTGGAGGCAGTTTGGTTAAGTGACTGTTAGCCTTTTTGAGTTTTAAAATTCTGTTTCTTAGTTAAATTCCAGTAATTTATTCTGTAGACTTCTACCAGAGCTTCTCAGTTCTTTCCTTCTCCACTATTTAAGTCTACGTGCAAGGTCATGTTTTAAAAATGTAAATCAAGGGGCCTGAGTGATAGCACAGTGGTAGGGTATTTGCCTTGTATGCAGGTTCAATCCCCAACATCCCATATGGTCCCCTGAGCCTGCCAAGAGCAATTTCTGAGCGAAAAGCCAGGAGTAACCCCTGAATGCCACTGGGTGTGGCCGAAAAAAAAACAAAAACAAAAACTAAATCAAATCATATACTACCTCCTCACAACTGGCTTAAAATAAAAACTTACCCTCTATAGTATAGCTCTGTCCCCACTGCCCACAAATTATCATCATCATTATTATTGTTGTTGTTATTATTTTGTTGTATTTGTACTTTTGGTCACACCCAGTGACATTCAGGGGTTACTCCTAACTGTATGCTCAGAAATCACTCCTGGCTTTAGGGACCATCTGGGATGCCGGAGATCGAATCCAGGCTGCGTGCAAGGCAAACACCCTACCGCTTGTGCCACCACTCCGGCCACATGCCCACAAATTTTTAATAGAAAAAATACTTGTTCTTCATGCCCTTGCTTACCCTTGAACACATCTTGCCTATCTTATTTAACTTACTTCCACTTTGGAAAATTTTGTGTTCTCTCCCAAACACATACTTTTCTCCCTCTCCCTTCAAACCTTTCTAAGTAAATTTCAATAACACAGAAATAACTTAAGTACTTTAATAGTTTATTGTAAGTTCCTATCAAGCCTCTTATTATACAAGCTTAAGTGATAGATCTATTTCCAGCCATAATTTGTCAGTATTTAGGGCATCTGTCTCTTGAGGACTTGTTCATCTCACTGATAGAGAACTAATTGTTCTGAAACATTTTATGTTAGAAGTTAATTGAATATCTTTATTTAAGCACCATGATTACAAGCATGTTTGTAGTTGGATTTTAGTTATTAAAAAAAAAAAAAAACACTCCCTTCACCAGTACAATGTTCCCACCACCCCATCTCCCTCCTCCCCCACCCCTTGCCTGTATTAAAAACAGGCATTTTATTTCTTTCACTCACTACCATTGTCATGAGGGTAATCATGGGCTTAACTAAAGATATTTTTTTAAGTTAATTGAGTAATTCTACATGTAAGATTCTTTTTTGTTTTGTTTTGTTTTGTTTTTTGTTTTTGGGCCACACCCAGTGACGCTCAGGGGTTATGCGCTCAGAAGCCACTCCTGGCTTGGGGGACCATATGGGAAACCGGGGGATCGAACTGCGGTCTGTCCTAGGCTAGCGCAGGCAAGGCAGGCACCTTACCTCCAGCACCACTGCCCGGCCCCTACATGTAAGATTCTTAGCAAAGACTTGAAAGGTTAATCTATAAAAAAAAAAATAGTTCAAATAATAGTAAACTTTACACCCAAATGAATCATATGGATGAGCACTTATAGAATCAGGAAGGAGTGAAAAGTCATCCAAATATAAGTTAAAGATGAAGTGGAAACTGCATATATTAAAGCGTTATATAATTTTTAGACTAATCATGAATCAGGATAGGCAACGAAACAAATGGAAAAAGTATAAAATACATTCAGAGGAGTGCTTTGTGAAAAAGAAAAAGTAGGAGATGTTTGTGAAATGGTTCGTTATTTCTCACCTATAATTCTTGGTGCAATATATTTTGGAATTTGGGGAAATTTTTTATTTCTACTAAGTATTCAAATCTTTAATTTTTGCAGTTTTTTTAGGGGGGGGTCACACCCGGCAGCGCTCAGGGATGCCGGATTCGAACCACCATTCTTCTGCATGCAAGGCAAACGCCCTACATCCATGCTATCTCTCCAGCCCCAAATCTTTAATATATAATTGAAACTTAATTTGACATTCTACTAAACTAATAGCTATAACTAGGCTAAGTACACTAATACTTAGATTGATAACATCTTACTACGTGGAAAAATATATATATATTAGGTCAGGCTTGCCACCTGACCTAGTTGGAACACTTGAATTTCAGAATTTTTATGGTAAATAGGCCTGAAGTCAGAAAAGCTTTTCATCTTTGCCTTTTGTTTTCATTTGTTTTCTTTGCTTCACCTGGTGTTATTCACTGAGGGTTACTTCTGGCTCTGTTCCAGAATCACTCCAGGCAGGCACAGCAGACCTTATGGGTTGCCAAAAGTCAAACCTGGGTGGCTGCATGCAAGGCAAGTGCCCTACCACTCTCAGGCCTCTCTCTTTCAGGCCCCAGATTGAACTTGCTACTTAGCAGCAGTTCTTTTTTTTTCTTTTTTTTTTTTAACTCTTTTATCATGGAATGTTTCCTGATTATTGTGGATGTTGAGTCTTCAACGACAAGAAATTTCTGAGCTTTTTCAGTGGGGAGACAAAAACAATTGTGCCTTCTGGAAATTGTTTTGTTTTTGTTTTTGTTTTGTTTTGTTTTTTGGGTCACACCCGGCAGTGCTCAGGGGTTACTCCTGGCTCCATGCTCAGAAATTGCTCCTGGCAGGCACTGGGGACCATATGGGGCACCGGGATTCGAACCGATGACCTTTTGCATGAAAGGCAAACGCCTTACCTCCACGCTATCTCCCGGGCCCCTGGAAATTGTTTTGAATGTCACCAAACTAATAATAATAATAAGTTGGTGATTGAAACCATGTTAGCCTCATTTTTGATGTTGTTCTGGGCCACACCCAGCACCAGCTCTGTGTTCAGATATCACTCCTTGCAAGGTCAGCGGACCATATGAGATGCCAGGAAATCGAACCCAGTTCGGCCTAGTGCAAAGCAAAACCCTACCTACCCACTGTGCTATTGCTCTGGGCCTCAGGTTTTTTTCTACATCTTAAGATATCTTAACACTATTGTGCATTTTGCCTCACAATTGTTAGGGTTTATAATAATAATATAATAGACAATTTATCTTTACCCACTTATACACAGATTATCTTGTTAAACAGATGACAGATTTTCTTCCATGATAAATACAAAACAGTTCTGTAAATTTACTTTTTCTTTTATTTTGTTTACTTTGGGGAAAGCACAGCCAGCAGTGTTTGGGATTACTTCTGATGCTATAGGAAAGAGCAGGGTATAGAGGGAAGATTGCTTCTAGAGGTACTGGGGGCTGGGGTGAGGTAGACTTAGCAATACTAGTTCAAACCTAAGACTCATACATTGCAAAATAAGTGCTCTCTCTCTGATTCTTTAAGATTCTTAGCACAAAAGCACAATGCGGAAAAGTCCTTTGCATTCCTATGTTCATCATAGCACTGTTCACAATACCAGAATCTGGAAACAAGCCAGTCCTTGAGAACAGATGAGTGGATAAAAGAAGGGGGAGGGGGACTTGCCTTGCATGCAAAAGGATGGTGGTTCAAATCTCGGCATCCCATATGGTCCCCCAAGCCTGTCAGGGGCGATTTCTGATTTCTGAGCATAGAGCCAGGAGGAGGGAGGGAGGGAGGGGGGAGAGAGAGAGAGAGGGACGAGAGGAGAGGGAGAGGAGAGAGAGAGATATGGTGGTACATGTACACAATGGAATACTACGTAACTTAGGAAAAATGAAATTTGCTTATACATGGATGGATATGGAGAGTATTATGCTGAACAAAATAAGTCATGATTGCATTCAGTTGTGTAATATAAAAAACTATGTCTTTTTATAAATATAAAAATGACAGCATATAATATATATTACGAATAATATATAATAATTTTCAAAGATAGTAGAGACCAGGGCCTAGGTAACCAGTTCATGGAGGAAGCTTGTCACAAATAGTGGGGGGGTGCAGTTAAGCCAGAAAAGGGACCATTATCACAATGATAGCTGTAACTTATCACTGTGGACCAGAAGTAAATGAAGTAGACATTTTATCTACAAAAGTGATATGCTAATAATATTGCAAACCACAGTGCCAAAAGGGGGGTGGGTGAGAAAAATATCTGCCACTGGCAGAGGGGAAGAAGGGCAGGAAGAAGTTGAGGATATTGGTGGTGGGAAATATGTGCTGGTAAAGGGTGTTATAGTCTATATGACTAAAAATCATGAACAGCTTTATAATCGGAATAAAAACCAACTGTTTTATGAATAACTTTGTAAATCACGATGTTTAATTTTTAGAAAACAAACTAAAATATGTTTTTATATGAAGAAATTTTTAAATAATTTTTATTTTGACCAAAGTGGATTATAAATCTTTCACAGTAATATTTTAGGTACATAGTGACATTGAATCGGGGGCATTCCCACCACCAATGTTGTCCTCTCTCCACCCTTGTTCCCAGCATGCATCCCACATCCCCCTTCATTATCTTCCCCCCCACTGGTTTGCCAGCATAAGTAGTCCCCTCTGTGTCTAGCTTGTTGTAAACTGGGTATCAATTCTGTTGTTGTTGGCTTTGGATTTGGTATTTAAGTCTGACCATCTTTTATTTCTACTCAATGTTCATACGACTGTTTGGTCTTGGTACCCTCCATTATTTCCCTCCCAATTTATGAGGCAAAACAAGATGGTTTGGGGCCAGGCGGTGGCGCTGGAGGTAAGGTGCCTGCCTTGCCTGCGATAACCTAGGACGGACTGAGGTTCGATCCCCCGGTTTCCCATATGGTCCTCTGCCAGGAGCGACTTCTGAGCGTATAGCCAGGAGTAACCCCTGCGCGTCACTGGGTATGGCCCAAAAACCAAAAAAAAAAAAAAAAACAAGATGGTTCAAGTTATGTGGTTCTGTTTGAAGGAAAGAAAAAGTGGGGGGGCAGGGGGAGGACACAAAAATCAAGCAAGCAAAAAACGAGAGGAGTCCTTTAGAGGTTTAAAATATCGACTTAAGAAAAGAAAGGGAAAAGGGAAGATAACCATAACAACAACACAAAAAAATTTTAAAAATTTTTTGAAGAAATGTTTTAGGAGACAAAAATAATACAGCGGGTAAGGCACTTGCTTTATAAGTGGCCAATTTGATTTTGATCCCTAGCACACCCCATATGATCCCCTAGTCCCATCAGGACTGATCCCTGAGTTCTGGGACAGGGATCTGAACAACCATGGACAACCCAGGGTATGTTCCAAAGACTTAAATTGAAAAAAGGAAGTGTTAGTTAACTTTATGTTGTTGATACCTGGTCATAAGCAGACTTATCAAGATTGAAGGGAAGAGTCAAACAATAGCACAGCAGGTGGGACATTTGCCTTGCACAGGGCTGACTCAAGTTCAGTCCTTTGCATCCCATATAGTTTCCCAAACCTGCCTAGAGTGGCCCCTGAGTGCTGCTGTCTCCCAAAAACAAAATAGCAAAATAAATGAGTAAGGGGGAGTCATGTACAGCTATTACAACTTGCCTTTTATGTGGCTGGCCCAGGTTCAATATCTGGCATCCCTTATGACCTGACCCCCCCAATAAGTCCAGAGGTCAGAACCAAGAATAACCCTTGAGCCAGATGTGGCACAAAAACAAAAATACAAATCTTCCCCCAAAATGAAGGGAAGTCGAAACACACACAGGTTTACTACTTCCTAAGAGTGAGGGTAGCCTAGTCCTCCTCTTGTTCGTGGGTCACTTGTATGTAAGAACAGAGAAGATTAGAATAGACTATTTCAGGTTGTCAGTCTCTTAAAATTATTAAAGCCACTTGTTACTGACAAAGAAGTAAATGTTCAAAAATGCTACTTTGAAACTCGGAATTTATTACAGGAAATACCTTCCCTAATTTTTGTGCTTTTCTCAAATGCTGGTTTTTTTCTACTAACCTAATAAATATCTAAATTTAAGTCCCTATTGTTTTTATTTGTTTATTAGATACATAATAATGTCCAAGAGTACAAATAATGACTCTTACAGAATTGCCAAAACAAATGTTTTGAAAGCTAGTCTGTTTTCTTTTTTGGTTTTTGGGCCACACCCGGTGACGCTCAGGGGTTAGTCCTGGCTATGCGCTCAGAAGTCGCTCCTGGCTTGGGGGACCATATGGGAACCGGGGGATCTAACCATGGTCCACGGTCCTCTAAAAGCACAGGCAAGGCAGGCACCTTATCTCCAGCGCCACCGCCTGGCCACCTGAAAGCTAGGTTTTTTTTTTTTTTTGGTTGGTTTGGTTTGGTATTTT
>PVKC010005285.1:0-10493 GCA_004027635.1 Crocidura indochinensis | reverse complement strand
CCCCAGCAGGCTCAGGGGGACCATATGGGATGCCGGGATTTGAACCACCATCCTTCTGCAAGTAAGGCACATGCCTTCCACAGTGCTAATATCTGGCCCCAAAATACTCCATCCTTATAGAAGATGGTATGCTATAGACTCTGCATGTTTATATCAAAAGAGTTAATTTTGGTATTCCATTCATGAAAATAAGCATGGTTTGTTCTAGAATGTGTTCTCTTCATGAATGTCTGCCTACTAGTACTGGAGTGCCTTGGTTTCCTTCTGTCTTGTCTTTGTCTTTAATGTCCAGTACTCTTGCTTTTAAGTTTCTGACTCAAGTGTTGAATGTTGAAATGAAAACACATAAGTGTATTTGGTTAATTCATACATTAACTGGGGATATGTTTCTATACAAAATCATGCTGGTCTAATCTGAAAATGTACTATCAATTTTTTATTTAAAAATGCATTATCTGGGGGCCCGGGAGATAGCATGGAGGTAAGGTGTTTGCCTTTCATGCAAAAGGTCAACGGTTCGAATCCCGGTGCCCCATATGGTCCACCGTGCCTGCCAGGAGCAATTTCTGAGCATGGAGCCAGGAGTAACCCCTGAGCGCTGCCGGGTGTGACCCAAAAACCAAAAAAAAAAAAAAAAAAAAAAAAATGCATTATCTGGGGCCAGAGCAATTGCACAGCAGGTATAGAATTTGCCTTGCATGTAGCCAGTCCGAGTTCAATTCCCGGCACCCTATTTGGTCCCCCCACCCCCCAGTCTGCCAGGAATATATTTGAGTATAGAACAAAGAGTAACCCTGAGTGCCACTGGTTGTTTGTGGCCAAAAACAAACAAAAGCAAAAAAAGTATTACCTGCCAGGTATTTCATAATTTATTTAAACATAATTTATTAGGTATATATACATAAAGTTTGAGGCAATCTGAAATTTTTTCACTAGTTTTCTGAATGGTTTAAGATATGGTTATAAAATTGCAAAGACTTTCTCTCTCTCTCTTTTTTTTTTTTTTTTTTTTTTTTTGGTTTTGGGGTCACACCGGCAGCACTCGGGTTACTCCTGGCTCTATGCTCAGAAATCACTCCATGCTATTTCTCTGGCCCCATGGAATTACTTTTTGTTTATGTTTTGGGACTCTTCCTGGCATGGTATTCAGAGAACCATGCAGTGCCAGATATTGAGTCCAGCATTCTGCTTGCAAAGCATCTCTTTGAGCTATCTTTCTGGCACCAGAATTATCTTGTTATGTATTCATGTTACATAAATCAGTTCATAGCTGAGAGCTCTCTAGTAGTGGCTACCAAAAATTTATAAGTATAACACTAGTGGTATTATTGGAAAAGAACTGATAAAAATAAGACCCCATCTTTCCTCTCCCCCTTAATTGGTTCCTTTTATTTTGTGATTAAATTTTAGTATACCTCATGGAATGTAGAATAAAAATATCCTTAATTTGATTAATTTGTTGCCTAAAATAGGCTTTTCTGGAATGTTTGCTTGTTACTCTCATTTTTGTTTTAAAAATGTAAATAGAGGGGCCAGAGAGATAGCACAGCGATAGGACGTTTGCCTGCAAGTGGCCGACTCAGGAATGACCGTGGTTGGAATCCTGTGGTCCCGGAGCCTGTCAGGAACCTGGAGTAACCAACCCCTGAGTGCCCGATGGGCATGGCCCACACCCCCCTTCCCCCAATGTAAATAGATAGGTCAATACAATGAAAAGCTGTTTTTACCTGGTACATGGCCAAACCTTGTTTCATGTCCCAGCACCCCATATGTCCCCCAAGGAACTCCAGAAGTATAAACACAGAGCATAGCTGGGTGTGGGCACCCCTCCCCCCATATATAAATTGAATAGAAGAGCTGGAGAGATAGTACAGCTGCTCTTGCATGGAGACTATCTGGGTTCAATCCCAGTAGGTCCCGAGCACTGCTCACTGTGGCCCAAAACAAACCCAAAAAAGTGAAGAAAGATCGCTTGATGATATTTTTAGTTCTTTATGGTTCGTTTTACTAGCTTTATACTGCCTACTTACAAAATGTGCACCATGTGTTTCAGAAATCCTGAACCATATTGTTTAGAAAAAGTACACAAGCCAAAGTAAATATATCCAGCAGTATATTCCTATAGAGAAAAGTATAAAGATTAGATTTTTAAGTGATCTTTTTTATGAGCTTTTAAGTGATTTTAAAGATAAGATTTGAGAAGACAGCAAGAAATTCTAGTCTAAAGTTGAAAAAATGGTGCCCTATTCACAAGAAGGAAGGAATATGTGTTGTGCAGTTCTAGCTGATTTTTAGTACTTTTCTTTTTTAGTGACCAGCCCTTAAAAGAGCATTAAAAAAAAAAAAGCAATGTTGTCAACCATAGCAGTATCATCTTTTCCAAGAAAAGTAAATTCATTTGATACATATTGTCCTCTTTATAAATAAAGATTTCAAGTGACGCAAAATAAAAAAGGTAGATGGAAACAAATTATGTGGCACTCTGTGGGCAAGTGATTTTCTTTTGCATAATGGTTTTTTGTACAATACAAGCTAATCACCAAGTATTTTTTATCCCCGCCCCCTCTAATCACCAAGTATTTTATAATTGAGAAAAAGGCCTCTCATTTTCTACAATAAACTACTAGAAAGCTTTTTTCTATATTTTTCTGTTCATATTTCTTATTCTCATAAACTGACCAAAGTTCATTTGATGAAACTTTACATCTAAAATTGTATATTAAAACAAGTTGAGATTTATAATTAAAGATTAATACACTGGAAATAGTAAATGAAAAACTTATATTTTATCTTACAATCTTTTTTTTTTTTTTTGGTTTTTGGGCCACACCCGGCGACGCTCAGGGGTTACTCCTGGCTATTCGATCAGAAGTCGCTCCTGGCAGGCACGGGGGACCATATGGGGATCCGGGGGATCGAACCACGGTCTGTCCTAGGTTAGCGAAGGCACCTTATCTCCATACTTAAAAAGTTCAAATCGCATGGAGGTAAGGCGTTTGCCTTTCATGCAAAAGGTCATCAGTTCGAATCCGGGTTCCCCATATGGTCCCCCGTGCCTGCCAGGAGCAATTTCTGAGCATGGAGCCAGGAATAACCCCTGAGCACTGCCGGGTGTGACCCCCCCCAAAAAAAAAATAAAATAAAAAGTTCAAATCTTGTTGTGTTATCTGGACCCTTTGAACAGAGTGATTTCTTTTTTTCTTTAACTCTTCAGGAATAATAAATAATAAAGGAATAAAGGAATAGTGTCACATCTCTCGGTATGAGTGGGGTCTTTTCCCCTTAGGAACCCCTAGCTGGTTTAATGGCTCACTCTTCACATGACACTTTGTTCTGGGCAGTGCTAGAAATGAAAAGCAGAGGATTAAACTCATTGCCCCACACATTCAAGATACATACTCTCAATCATTAGAATTCTCTCAGACCTTATTTTCTGTTTTATTAGAATAGTGAAAATGCTGTAAATAGTTTGACAAACTACAAACTCTCTGGTTAACTAGATTTGGAAATCTAATGCACAAAAAAGACCTTTGTTGGCAACATGATGAATAAGACTGGAAATATTTCTCATTTGTTCTCATTATCAGAGAGGCAGACAACTCAGAAAGTAAATGGTAAGCAATTTCATTTCATTTTAACAACTTTGTTTAGTTGGTAATTCCTTTAGAAGTTTCTTTTTGTGTGTGGTGCTGAGCAGGGCCAGGCCTCACATAAGACATGCACTCTTATCATTGAGCTACATCTACCCTGCCCTAGAAGTTATAATACTTTGTAATTTTTAATATTGTAGGTGATAAAATTGCAGTCGTATTTAAGTTTATGGTATTAGGTTACTGGACACCACTACCACCACCACCAAAGTGCCTTTGACCTTCTTCTGCTCCTTTGTTCCCTCTGCTCTGACTTTCCTTATCTTCCCCAACCTCCTTTCCTCCCACCTATTTGTTGATTGACAGTTAGGGTTTGGGTGCGCACAGTTAGTTACCTCCCTCCCTTTGTGCTCTGGACCCTCCACCTGTGTTCTACTTTACTTCCAGTTAATCCTCTCACCACCCCCAACCTGATACTCTCAGGTCTGTAATCCAGTGTCCAAAATTTATTATTGATAGATACCTACCTTTGATTTGTTTCTCTATTTACCACAAATAATTGAGATCATCCTTTGTTTGTTTTGCGTCTGGCTTACTTCACTCAGAATGCTGCTCTTCAGTTCCATTCAAATTTTCCAAACTGCATGACTTTATTTTTTTTCTTTGGGTGCATAATATCTCACTGTGTATCTACTGTAATTTCTTCATTCATCTGACTTTTGGACATTTGGGTTACTTCCATATCTTGACTATTGTACTAGAGCTGCAATGAATGTGGGTATGCATATATCTTTCTGAATTAATGTTTTTGTGTTTGGAAGATAGATACATGGATACTAGATGTGGGATAGCTGTGTCAAATGGGAGCTCCATTCTTTTTTTTTTTTCTTTTTTTTGGGGGTGGAATCTAACTGGGTCAGCCTAGGTCAGCTGTATGCAAGGCAAACCCGCTCTACCGCTGTCACACCACTTCCGCTCCAAGGAGCTCCATTCTTAACCTTTTTGGAAAATCTCCATAGAAGCTGGAACAGATGATCATCCTGCCTTTTTTTTTTTTTACTACACCCCTACCAATACTTGTGTGCAGTTTTTTTTTTATTACTGTGAGAGAGAGAGAGAGAGAGAGAGAGAGAGAGAGAGAGAGAGAGAGAGAGAGAGCCATTCTCATTCTCACTTGTGAGAAGTGATATCCCCTATGCGTCTTTGTGTTTCCCTGATAAATGATAAGGGGACCCAGCAGTAGTACTTAGGACTTATTTCTAGCTATGTATTCAGGAATTAATTCTGGGAGTGCTTGGGGGACTATAAGGGATAGAACCTGGTAAGACTACATGCAAGGCCAACATCCAACCTGCTGTACTATCTCTCTGGCCCAATAATGAACACATTATTATGCTTAATTTGCCATCCATCTTTAATTTGCATCTTCCTGTAGGTCTGTTCATCTTTTTTTGATGCAGTTATTGATTCCTTGTTGCTGGTCTTGATGAGTGCTTTAAAGATTTTGGGTGTTCTTTATCTGAAATATTGTGTCAGAGTATCTTGTCTTCCTAATCTATAGGCTGTCTTTGTTGTCTTGATTTGGATTCCTACCTTAGACTTAGTCACACCTGGTATGCTTAGGGCTTACTCCTTGGCTTTGGGTTCCGGATCATTCCTGAAGAGCACAGGGATGCTGGAGATCTCAGGTGCTAGATTGTACCAGTTTGTCCACATACAAGACAAGCACCACACCTGCTATACCAACTCTGTCATCCTCCCAGTAGAGTATCTTATCTTAGCCCTAGTTTCTTTACTTCCACTAAAAAAAGACTGTTTGACTTTTATGCGGTCTCACTTGCTGATTTTTTTTTTAATTAATCCTTGCCAGTGAAGTCAGTAGAGGTTTTGTTTGGCTTTGTTTTGGAGCCATACCTGGCAATGCCCTGGTTATTCCAGCGTCTGTACTCAGGAATCACATCTGGTGGGTTTGGGGGACCATAGTGTATGCTGAGGAGCAAAACCAGTGCAAGTCAAACTTTCTATTATACTGTACACTCACTCTGGTCCCCTGTATTCTTTTTGCTAGGAATTTTTTTTTAAAACATGAAAGATATGGGACCGGAGCGATAGTGCGGCGGTAGGGCATCTATCTGCCTTGCACGCGGCTGATCCAGGACCAACCTCGGTTTGATCCCCATAGTCCTATATGGTCCCCCAGGCCAGGAGCAATTTCTGAGTGCATAGCCAGGAATAACCCCTGGGCATCACTGAGTATGCCCCCCCCCAAATAAAAAAACAAAAATTGTATGAAATATAAAAGATAATATCTGTACCTCTTATTTTTTCCTGTACTAATTTTATTTAGGTTTTTGAAAGGTGCACCCCCGGCAGTGCTCTTGGGGGTACCTCACACTTCTGGTTATGTGCTCCCCAATCACTTTCAGGCATTACTGGGGGTGGGGAGGGCCAAGCCTGGTTACTTGCTTGGAAGAAAAGCGCCTACCTGTGGTACTATCTCAAACCAACCCCATTGTTTCCAAATCTGTTTAGATGTTTTGAATTCTATTATTGTGTTCATCAAATTAATACCAGGTTCTTTCGACATTTGAGTTGGTTAATTTTATTTGGGAGTAAGAAGAGAATACAGTCCTCATTAGGACTGCTTTTGGAGTGGGAGGCGGAAAGGAGAAATCAAGTCTCTTGCAGAAAGTGTTCAGTGGGAGAAGTGATGTCACTTGACTTCAGGAACTAGTGTTTAAGCATTTTTACGACGTAGCCCTTTATAATCAAGATCACAAAATTTCAAACTGGTTGTTACTGGGGAGAGGTATAGCTAAACAACTTGAGGATGAGAAAATTGAGTGATGCCTTGGAAATTTTTAATTTAACTAGTTGGACACCTATGACATAATATTTTAATGAAGAGGAATTATGCTTTTCAAATGTCACATACTATCTTTTCAAGGCTTTTATTCTTACCCTAACCTACTTTTCCCCTTGTTAATGAGATCATTTAAAGACTAAATTAGATAATGAGTTTAAGAGCACAGGTATCTTTGGAACCTGAAAGTTGGTGATTTCAACACTAATCCTGCTCCACAACATTTTCTTTGCTTTTAGAATTACAGTCCCTACATGGCATTTATAAGAACTAAATTTTGGGTCGGAGAGATAGCATGGAGGTAGGGCGTTTGCCTTGCATACAGGATGGTGGTTCAAATCCCGGCATCCCATGCCGTCCCCCGAGGGGTGGGGGAGAGAGAGAGAGAGAGAGAGAGATATGCAAGGCACATAGTCCAGCCCCCCTCCGTGTGTGTGTGTGTGTGTGTGTGTGTGTGTGTGTGTGTGTCTTTATCTTTTCTTTCTATAGGTTTTGTGGGTTGGGCCACACTTGATTGCTCAAGGATTACTCTTGGCAGTGTTTGGAGTCCATATTTGATGCCAGGAATGGAGCCAGAGACAGCTGTATTCTTTGTCAACCTGCTCAATTTTTTGTTTTGTTTGTTTGTTTGTTTTTGAGTCACACCCGGCAGCACTCAGGGGCTACTCCTGGCTCTACACTCAGAAATCACTCCTGGCAGGCTCAGGGAACCATATGGGATGCCCAGATTCAGCCACCATTTTTCTGCATGCAAGGCAAACACCCTACATCCATGCTATCTCTCCGGCCCCAGTCTGCTCTTTTTTTTTTTTTTTTTTTTTTTTTTTGGTTTTGGTTTTGGTTTTGGTTTTTGGGGCACACCTGTCAGTGCTCAGGGTTACTCCTAACTCCATGCTCAGAAATTGCTCCTGGCAGGCTCAGGGGACCATATGGGACACTGGGATTCAAACCAATGACTTTCTGCATGAAAGGCAAACAAATGCCTTACCTCCATGCTATCTCTCTGGCCCCTGGCCTGCTCATTTTTAGTTGATATCTGTGACATGTCAATAACTGATGTGAGCTTTAAGTGGCAGTTTACCTATTAAAAACTAACTTGTGGGGCCCGGAGAGATAGCACAGCAGTGTTTGCCTTGCAAGCAGCTGATCCAGGACCAAAGGTGGTTGGAATCCCAGAGTCCCATATGGTTCCCGTGCCTGTGAGGAGCTATTTCTGAGCAGACAGCCAGGAGTAATCCCTGAGCATGCCCGGGTGTGGCCCAAAAACAAACAAACAAAAAAAAAAACCTAATTTGTAAGCAGTCTTTTAATTTTAAATAGTTCATTGTAAGAAAAGAACTCTTGGTCATTCTTCTGATTCAGTTAGCATTTCCATACCAACTAGTGGACAAAGTTTGTCCCTCAAACTTACCCTAAAGATGTCTTAATTTGCTTATAATGAATTGACCCCTTGTGATTAAGAAAAGTCTTTTAAGATGTCGACTGGTTATTGGTTTCATTGTTTTAATTTTTGTAGTTATTTAATTTTACAAAGTCCATAATGCACTTGTTTCTGGTGTTTGATGTTCTAACACCAATCCTACCACCAGTGTAATATTCTTTCCACCACTGTCCACATTTTCCCACCTACCCTCAAGCCTGCCCACTTGGACACAAATTAATTTAATTTATATTGTTTGTTACTACGAAATGGTAAATGGAATCATCAAAGGAAAACTTCACTAACAGAAAGTTTTTGAAAAATGTTTTATCTCAAAACAAGATCTTTTTTTTTTCTTTTGGTTTTTGGGCCATATGCAGTGACGCTCAGGGGTTACTCCTGGCTATGCGCTCAGAAGTCGCTCCTGGCTTGGGGGACCATATGGGGAACCAGGGGATCGAACCTCGGTCCATCCTAGGCTAGCACAGGCAAGGCAGGCACCTTACCTCCAGCGCCACCACCCATCCCCTCAAAACAGGATCTTTAGGCCATTTGCTAAACTGTTGTATTGAGCATTCTGTGTTACTGGTTTTGTTTGTTGATTTTAGGTGGCTTCTATACTTCATTCACATCTAATTTTCTATGTAACTACCGAGGTGTGTCAGTATTGAAATTTTTTGAGGCTTACACAAACACACGCTCCTCCAGGAATTCCAGGACCTGTGGAGCAGGACTGATGAGTTGACATTGGAGGACATGGGACATGGGTGTGGTTGCTGGGGCTTCAAGAAGCCTGGGGTGAGGTGAAGTTGTCTGCCTGCCCCCACTCCTAGAGAACCCCAGAGTTTTCAGCCCCCAAATCTGCAGACTTGATGTTTCTGTCGGTTTGGTCTCTACTGAGATTAGTCATGAAGCAGTGAAGTTGGGATGTTGTTGTGCTGGTGATTATGGAGTGTGGATGTAACTGCCAGAGTCTCAGCAGGTTGGGGACTTGGGCTGCCCCCCTCCTAAGACAATTCAGAATTTTCACCTGTGAGACCAATGTACCCACCTATTTTTGATACTTGACTTGTAGCTCTTTCAAAAATAAAATGAGTCTACAGAGCTGATCTATCGGTAAATTGGCAGCATGGTGGCAGCTCTGGGAGGTGGGAAGTTTCACTTTTATAAGATTGTTCTGTGTCATTTAAACATAGGTTCATTTCAAAAATTGGGATTATCAGTTTGCATTTGAATAGCAATATAGGCTTTCTTTCTTTCTTTCGCCCCTGGCCTGGGGGACCATATGGGGCACGGGTGATCGAGCCGTGGTCTGTCCAGGGCGGTCTGTCCAAGGCTAGCGCAGTAAGGCAGGCACCTTACCTTCAGCGCCACCGCCAGGCCCCTTTCTTTCTTTTTTAGTGGATTAATACAAAGTTATTTTGTTGTGTCAGATTGAACCCAAGACCTCATCTATGCAGGGCCAGTGTTTTGCTGAGCAACTTCCCTAGCCTAATATGTTCTTGTTCTCATGAGTCACTTGATTTTATCTTATATAGAAAAAATCTTTAAAGAGAATCTTTCACTCACATGAATGCTTTATTGGTCAGCCTACTGGCATGATTCTCTTGTCCACATTTTTTCAAAAGGAGGCTGCTGGCTGAGCCACACCCTGCATTGCTCACAGCATAGTCTTGACTCTGCCTCAGGGGTGACATTCCTGGGAGTACTTGGGAGACCATATATAGTGCCTGGGATTGAGCCACAGTCAGGCTACATATAAGACAAGCACCTTAACTCTTGTGTACATACATATTCTCTCTCTCTCACTCTCTCTCTGTCTCTCTCTCATTTTTTGCATATTTAAGTGCAGTCTTCAGCCTCCTTACATTTTCCTCCTCCGACTCAATCTCCACAGCCAGTGTGTATAATCCCCTCCCTCTGCAGTCTGTTTCTTCATTTGAAGTGGTCGTTGGCTAGAAGTGGACCTCATGCCTGTGCCCTAAATATTTAGTTTGAAAGACTTTAATTACATGGCACAGTTTGGGCCAGCATTCCAGTAGGTAGAAGAAAATGTGGGAGGCCTTTGCAGCTTGCCTTCCGCAAGTCACAAGAAGGCACGGTGGCAAAAAGAGCCTGGCTGACAAGAACTTGATTCTCAGTGATTGTGACTCTGCTGATTGTGATCCCTGTACCACAATGAAGCGTGCTGTCCCCGGAGTATCAGGATCTAATTATGCTAACGCAACTGAAATGTGCAGTCCACTGGAATGTTTTTTTTTCTCCTTTGATTTTATTTTGTTAACTTTCGTATTGACATTCTGTGCTTAGCAATGGTTTTTTTTTTTTTTTTTTTTTTTTTTTGGTTTTTGGGTCACACCCGGCAGTGCTCAGGGGTTACTCCTGGCTCCATGCTCAGAAATTGCTCCTGGCAGGCACGGGGGACCATATGGGGCACCGGGATTCGAACCGATGACCTTTTGCATGAAAGGCAAACGCCTTACCTCCATGCTATCTCTCGGGCCCCCCTTTGCAATGTTTTTTTTTTGTTTGTTTGTTTTTTAGTATTTTTTTTCTTTTTGTTTTTTTTTTGTTTTTGGGTCACACCCGGCAGCGCTCAGGGGTTACTCCTGGTTCCATG
>PVKC010005284.1:0-33548 GCA_004027635.1 Crocidura indochinensis | reverse complement strand
GACAATACTTTTCAGGAGCTACAGCAATTTACATCGAGGACGTTGGAGCTCCGCCTACTTAGGGGCAGAGCCCTTGTCATTCTGAGTCGATGAGGACCTAGAGTGACAAGAGCTCCTCTCCTAAGTAGGCAGAGCTCCGTCCGTACACTGCAATGGCTGCAATCTCTGGATGTTGCCATTAACAAACCGTTCAAAGTTCTAATGCGAGAGGAGTGGAACACCTGGATGGCAGCTGGCAACCATGATTTGACTCCTACTGGGCGGATGAAGAGGCCCTTTATCACACAAGTGTGTGAATGGCTTAAAAGGTCATGGGACTCTGTTAAGGAGGACTTTGTTGTAAAATCCTTCAAGAAATGTGGCATTAGTAATGCCTTGGATGGAACAGAAGATGACGTCATATTTGACACCAGTGAGGAAGAAAGTGTTGACAATGACTGTGAGGATCTGTCCATCCTCAGTTCTGATAGCAGCAATGTCTGAGATCTCAAGCCTATTCCACTGATCTGAGGGTCTGTCTTTATTCCAATACCATGCTATTTTGATAACTATTGCTTTGCAGTACAATTTAAAGTTGGGGAAATTGATGCCTCCCATTTTCCTTTTCCCTAGGAATGCATTAGCTATTTGAGGGTATTTATTGTTCCAGATGAACTCCAAAAGTGTTTGATTCACTTCTTTGAAGAATGTCATGGTTATTTTTAAGGGGATTGCATTAAATCTGTATAATGCTTTGAGGAGTATTGCCATTTTAATGACATTAATTCTGCCAATCCATGAGCACAATATGTGTTTCCATTTCCATGTGTTCTCTCTAATTTTTTGGAACAGGGCTTTATAGTTTCCTTTGTATAGGTCCTTCACGTCTTTGGTCAAGTTGAATTCAAGCTATTTGATTTTGTGTGGCACTAATGTGAATGGAATTGCCTTCTTGACTTCCTTCTCTTCCCTCTAACTATTGGTGTCATGAAATTTTCCTATACATGGATGTACATGGAATCTATCATGCTGAGTGAAATAAGTCAGAGGGAGAGTGAGAGACGCAGAATAATCTCACTCATCTATGGGTTTTAAGAAAAGTAAAGTCTTCTTTGCAACAATACTCAGAGACAATGAGAGGCTCATTTCATGAAGCTCACCACAAGAAGTTTGAGTACAGTTAAAGAAATAATTACACAGAGAACTACCATGATCATGTGAATGAATGAGGGAACTGGAAAGCCTGTCTGGAGTACAGGTGTGTGTGGGGGGGAGTGGGATGGAGGGAGTTTAAGACATTGGTGGTGGGAATGTTGTACTGGTGAAGGTGGTGTTCTTATATGACTGAAACTTAATTATAATAATATATATAATCAAGATGTTTAAATAAAGAAAAAAAAGAAAATATAATTAAAGAAGTAAACTACTAGGAACATAAGCTAAAAGGAAGATACTTTGCCTTGTGTAAGTGAGAAACTTGGTTCAATCTCTAGCACTGTAGAATAATATATATATATAATTATATGAGTACCATATTTTCGCCATATAAGACGCACCGACATATAAGACGCAACCAATTTTTAAAGAGGAAAGTCTAGAAAAATAGATTCTGAACCAAATACTGTAGTAAAATATTTTATATCAATATATTTATATTTATAGCTGCATAATATTCCATTGTGTATATGTACCACAGTTTCTTCAGCCATTCGTCTGTTGAAGGGCATCTTGGTTGTTTCCAGAGCCTGGCTATTGTGAATAGTGTTGCAATAAATATAGGTGTGAGAAAGGGTTTTTTTGTATTGTATTCTAGTGTTCTTAGAGTATATCCCTAGAAGTGGAATAGCTGGGTCAAATGGAAGCTCAATTTCCAGATTTTGGAGGAATCTCCATATCGCTTTCCATAAAGGTTGGACTAGACGGCATTCCTACCAGCAGTGGATAAGAGTTCCTTTCTCTCCACATACCCGCCAGCACTGATTGTTCTCATTCTTTGCGATGTGCACCAATCTCTGTGGTGTGAGGTGGTATCTCATCATTGTTTTGATTTATATCTCCCTGATGATTAGTGACGAGGAGCATTTTTTTCATGTGCCATTTGGCCATTTGTATTTCTTTTTTTTATCAAAGCGTCTATTCATTTCCTTACCCCCCCCTTTTTTTTTTGGTTTTTGGGTCATACCCGGCAGTGCTCAGAGGTTACTCCTGGCTCCATGCTCAGAAATTGCTCCTGGCAGGCACGGGGGACCATATGGGGCACCGGGATTAGAACTGATGACTTTTTGCATGAAAGGCAAACGCCTTACCTCCATGCTATCTCCTGGGCCCCACCTTACCCCATTTTTTGATGCGATTAGATTTTTTTTCTTGTAAATATATTGATTTTGTAGCCTGCCACCCTGCTATATGAGTCTATTGTTTCTAGAAGCTTTTTGGTAGAGTCTTTAGGGTTTTCTAAGTAGAGTATCATGTCATCTGCAAACAGTGAGAGCTTGACTTCTTCCTTTTCTATCTGGATTCTCTTGATATCTTTTTCTTGCCTGATCGCTATAGCAAGTATTTCCAGTACTATGTTGAAGAAAAGTGGTGATAGTGGGCAGCCTTGTCTTGTACCAGAATTTAGAGGAAAGACTTTTAGTTTTCTCCATTGAGGATAATATTTGCCATTGGCTTGTGGTAGATGGCTTCAACTAGACTGAGAAAGGTTCCTTCCATTTCCATCTTGCTGAGATTTTTGATCAAGAATTCGTGTTGGGCCTTATCCAATTCTTTCTCTGTGTCTATTGACATGATCATGTGATTCTTATTTTTCTTCTTGTTGATGTTGTGTAAGATGTTGATAGATTTACGGATGTTAAACCATCCTTC
The DNA here is from genome assembly GCA_004027635.1 of Crocidura indochinensis. Classification (NCBI taxonomy): domain Eukaryota; kingdom Metazoa; phylum Chordata; class Mammalia; order Eulipotyphla; family Soricidae; genus Crocidura; species Crocidura indochinensis. The sequence continues at coordinate 30,701 of PVKC010005284.1, read as the reverse complement.
CATTCCTGGGATGATGCATTGGATCCTATTTGCCAGAATTTTGTTGAAGATTTTTGCATCAGCATTCATCAGGGATATTAGTCTGTAATTCCTTTTTTGGCAGCATCTCTGTTTGGTTGTGGTATCAAGGTGATGTTGGCTTTATAAAAGTGTTTGGGAATGTTCCCATTTTTTCAATTTCATGGAAGAGCCTGGCTAGGATTGGTAGTAGCTCCTTTGAAAGATTTGAAAAAATTCATTAGGAAATCCATCTGGACCTGGGCTTCTTTTTGGGCAAATGTTTGATTATAGTTTAAATTTCCTCAGTAGTGATGGTAGTATTTCAATATGCTACATCCTCCTTACTTAAATGTGGAAGGTTTATTTATTGTGTTATTATTGATTTCTTCTTTCAGATTTGTCAGTAATTGTATTAGATAATTTGCTGGACTCTCATTGAGTGTATATATGTTTAATAATCTGATTTCTTCCTGTTGCACATATCCCTTGATTAGTACATAGTGTCCATTTTTGTCTCTTACCACTTTTCTGAGTATAAAGCTGGTTTCATCAGATATTAATATGGCCACCCCAGCTTTTTTGAAGGTGTTGTTTGCCTGAATGATTTTCCTCCAGCCTTTGATTTTGAGTCTATGTTTCTTCTGACTATTCAGATGTGTTTCTTGTAGGCAGCAGAAGGTTGGATCATCTTTTTGACCCATTTTGCCACTCTGTGTCTTTTAATTGGTGAATTTAGTCCATTGACATTGAGGGAGATGATTGTCATAGGATTTAATGTCACTTTTGTAGATAAGTTTACTGTGTTTGTTGATGTCTCTTGTCTTAGAGTAACCTGTCAGTTTTTTCTTTAAGGCTGGTTTATCATATGTGAAGTTTCTGAGCTGTTGCTTATCCATGAAGCTATGTATTCTTCCTTCAAACCTGAATTGAGTCGTGCTGGGAGCAGCATAGTAGGTGAGCCATTCATTTCATTCAGTCTTGTCACAATATCCCACCACCAAAAACTTCTGGTTTCTTGTGACATGTCTGCTGCAAGTCTTAGGGATGTTCCTTTGAATGCAATTTCCCTTTTTAAATTTTTTTTGTTTGTTTTTGGGTCACATCTGGCAGTGGTCAGGAGTTATTCCTGGATATCTGCTCAGAAATATCTCCTGGCAGGCACTGGGGACCATATGGGATGTTGGGATTCGAACCAACCACCTTAGGTCCTTGGATCGGCTGCTTGCAAGGCAAATACCGTTGTGCTATCTCTCCGGGCCCTGTAATTTTCCTTTTTTATCTTGCTGCTTTCATTATTCTATCTCTTTCTTTGGGATTTTTCATTGTAGTGTGGATTTGTCTTGGGGTGTTTTTCTTTTGATCTCTTTTAGCTGGTACTCTTCAGACATGCAGGATTTGATTGCATGCAGACTTTACCTCTGGGAGTATATCTTTGATGATGTTTGACACTTGATTCTTCCTGGAGATCTCCTATCTTGGTCTCTGGGACCCCAATGATTCTTATGTTGTTTCTGTTGAGTATATCAAGGACTTCTATTTTCATGTGTTCACATTCCTTGAGTACTTTTCCCAGTGCCTGTTCATTTGTCTTAAGCTTCTTTTCCAATTTCTTCTGTTTTGTTGAGTTATTTTGCATCGCATCATCCAGTACTCCAATTCTCTCCTCAGCTGCTGTTACCCTGCTGGTGAGGTCATTCATTGAGTTTTTCAGTTGAGCTACCATGTTTTTTAGATCTGTTATTTCAGTTTGTAGTTTTCTGATTTCTGTCTTTGTGTTCTGCTCAGATCGATCTATGCTTTCTTTGAGTTCTTCAAACATCTTCCATATTGCTATTTTAAGTTCCTTATCTGAGAGGTTAATCAGGTGGTTGGAATTTTTTAGGTCATCTGAGCTTTCGTCTTCATTTTCTGTGCATGGTGTTTGCCTATGAAGTTTGCCCATTGTCACACTTGTAGTGTGGTTTTTCCTACATGTTGTGGTGGGGTTCATTGGTTAGAAAGAGTGTGTGACTGCGAAGCAAAGTGGCCCTGCTCTTCTGCTGCCTCTATTTTACAGTTTTTTGGGGGTGCTCTCCCTAGGCCTCTGAGGAGACCTTCAGGTATTCAGAAACACAGACAGGTACAGGAGAAGTTTCCCTTGAAGTCCTCAGAGTGAACCCTTTAATTATTTTTAATTAAATATAAAATGCAAATGAGGTTTAGGAAAGTTTAACGAATGAAAATCAAAGAGCATCTGTAATAATAGATACATTGGTAAAAATAAATATTACTGCACAAGAGCTTATTATAGAGAAAATCTGTTTTAAAGATGTTACCATACAGTATCTTAGAGATAATTTTAATAAACCCTAAAAAATTGAAAAAAATTCATAGATTGACAAATTGGGTAAGTTGTAACAATAGAAAATTTTAAGTCAAGTTGATAGCAATAAAAACAAGCTTTATTAGGAAGGCAATTATGCCATTTAAGGGAAAGATAAAGATCATGGCATATCTGTGTATTAGGGAGATTTTGTGGAGTACAATATAAAGACTTGATGATGAGCTGGTGGACATTTTTTTGCCCTTATTTTATTTTTTATTTTAATATGTACCTAAAACACTACTGTGAAAGTTATGTAAGCCAATATGATAAAAAATAATTTATTTAAGCAGAATGTTTGTTTATTTAAGCACAATTTAAGCACATGTTTGTAATTAGGTTTCAGCCATATATTGTACATCCCCCTTCATCAGTGCAACTTTCCCTCCACCATTGTCTCCCTCATTTTCTACTTTTCTCCACCCACTGCTGGTTTTCAAGATAGGCATTGCATTTCTCTATTATTGTCATGATAGCTGTTAGTGTAGTTATTTTTCTAACTGCACTTACCATTCTTTGTGATAAACTTGTTATCATGGGCTGTTCTTTCCAGTCCTCATCTCTACTGCCTCTGGGTATTATCATTATTACACAGTCTTTTATTTTTCTTAAATCCCAAATAAGAGTGAGACTGTTCTGTGTTTATCTCTCTCCCTCTGGCTTATTTCACTCAATCTTGTAGTCTTCAAATCCATCCATGTATAAGCAAATTTCGAGACTTCATTTCTTCTAATAGCTGCATAGTATTCCATGGTATAGATGTACTACAGTTTCTTTAGCCACTTATTTGTTTGGGGGCATCTGGGTTGTTTCCAGATTCTGACTATTGCAAATAATGTTCCTCTGAACATTGGAGCACAGGGGGCATTATTGTATTGCATTTTTTTCCCTAGGGTATATCCTATATATTGGGGCTCAATGTTCATTTTTTTAAGGAATATCCATATTATTTTCCAAAAAAACCTGGACTAGATGGCATTCCCACCTGAACTGGTGGACTTTAAAAACTGGTTAAAGGAGATGAAAGATGCCTAAAAGAGATGATCTATTCTATTCTGTAAGTTTGCAAAAGTTTTGGAATTTATCAAATCAAATGCTTGCTAAGAGTTGGAACTAGGATCTTTAGACACACTTGTGATTTAGCAGTACACAATAATTTTTTCCAAGATCCTACCATATGTATGTATATCTATAGGAGACCAGATATGTAGATATAAATTAATAAAACATCACAGTCCAGACGAAATCATTATTCTGAAATAAATTTTATGTATTGTGATAGTAGAAAATTATATGGTATAATTGAAAAATTATTTGACTGCTTTTTTTTTTGGCTTTTGGGTCACACCTGGCAGCGCTCAAGGATTACTCCTGGTTCCATGCTCAGAAATCACTCCTGGCAGGCTTGGGGGACCAAATGGGATGTCAGGATTCAAACCAATAACTTTCTGCTTGCAAGACAAATGCCTTACCTCTATGTTATCTCTCTGATCCTTAATTGCTTTTTTATAAACATTTTTGAAAAATTACTTAAAGTCAGTGTACTTTTTAAACTACTATTTGCTCCTTCTTAGTTTTATATATTATCATCAGGTATAAGATATTCTCAATTATCAGGCACATTGTCAGCATACAAATTCTTTGTGAAGAAAGAAGAAACTTTCACATTGATTTTTAGGTAATTCCCAGTTTCTAAGCTCTTAAAATAGGAAATAAAGATGATTTGTAATTCAAGAAAGTGAGTGAATTTATAAATAAAAATTTTAACTCTAATTTCTTTGTTTTGGAAATAAATATGATCCAAGACAGTAAAAAAATAACATATTGCCCCAATAAGGAATGTTGAATTATGTATTTCTTTTCTTTTCTTTTTTTCTTTCTTTTTGTGTGTGTGTGTGGGGGGGGGGGGTAAATGGGCCACACCCGGCAGTGCTCAGGGGTTACACCTGTCTCTTCGTCCAGAAGTCACTCCTGACAGGGTTGAGGGACCATATGGGATGCTGAGGATGGGGATCAAACCTGGGTCAGCCATATGCAAGGCAAAAGTCCTACTCATTGTGCGATTGCTCTGGTCCCTGAATTATATATTTTTTATGTAAAATCCTTGCAGTACTTTAGGATGACACATGACTATCAGTTCATCTGTGATCTTCTTTCATACAAATCATGAGAACATTTTTAAGGGCAGTTTTTCCATGTCCCTCTGTTATTTTTCTCAGGTAATATCTCTGAGGAATAGGTTAAAATTTGTTGAACTAGCTAAACTGAATGTCACTTCTGCGTCTTATCAGAAAGTACAGACGGGGTAAAGAGGATTAAGCAAATATTTCTTCCTCATATATTATTGGTATAACATTGGAATAAATAAATGAACTGAGATGGTGGATTGCATGAATAGCTGCAACTGTAAATAACATAGGGAAGTACATTCCTCAATGGTTGCTTTGCAAATTCATCACTCAGTGCACAGCATTGTATAAGTTGTTTTGTTTTGAGTATGTTTTACATAAATCACAGTTCCACCCCCAAGATTATGGCACACACAAAGTTGTACATATTTACCTATCACTAAACCAAATATGCAAGCTTATACAATTTTAAAACATCATATTTACTTGAAAAAGTAAGTCTCAAGTGATAAGTAGAGTAAAGTTTGGTCCAAGTTGATGTAGAAATGGATCTTATGTGCCAAATCTGATTTGGACAGAAAATTACCCACAGAAATTGCTGCCAAAAATATTTGTAATAGTTCAGAATTTCTTCCTATACAACTTATGGAAAACTTTTATAACAGGCATACAGTGTGTCATATGACTAAAATCATTTTGAAATAATCCAATACACTCTGTTTTAAAATATGCATGCAATTAATACATTTAAATTTAATTAAAAAAGCTATGGGGGTAAGAGACATAGTGCTGTGGGTTGGACACTTGAGTGGTATGTGTCAATCTGGGTTTGATCTCTGTCATCCATATGGTCCCCTGAGCATCTCCAAGAGTGCAGAGTTAGGAGCAACCCCTGAGTATTGTTAAATATGACCCTAAAATAAAACTAAGATAAAACAAAGGCTATGAGGTAGGACCAGGGAGGTAGGACACTGGATAGGATGAGTTTCTTTTATCTGCCTTCAAATATAGGCTAAATGTATAATAATCAAGATTAGTGATTAGACTGTAGGCAGATTCAAAGACAAATAACATAGAATTGAGGACAGACCCTCAGGTGTACTTATAGCTCATCTTTGATAAAGAAAGGATCTAGGTATCTGAAATGAGGAAAACAAAGATTCTTCAACAAACAATGCTGAGAAAACTTACTAGCCACATACACAAAGGAAAAAAAATTCAAACTCTTTTCTTATAGTATACACAAAAGTTAACTCAAAATGATTAAATAACTTGACATTACATCCAACTCCCTAAATTACACTGTGGGGAAATAGGCATAACCCTTCATCATAATGACTTTAGTTTTCAATGACTCAATGCTATTGATGAAGAAAACAGGCAAAAATAAATAATGAAGCTATATTAAATTGAAAAACTTCTACAGTCCCCCAGCTTGCTTCAACTTGGGAACTTTGATCTTCTCTGGCCTTCATTCCCTGACAACTTGCCTCGGCTGAGGTGAGTCTTTACGGGCCGGAGTTCGGATAAAGCTGACTCTGCTGGGCCCCTTGGGCTCAGCAGATATTTTGAGGCTTCCCCCTTGCTTCAACCTGGGAACTGTGATCTTCTCCAGCATTAATCCCCAGAGGGCATGCCTTGGCTGAGGTGTGTCTTTCCGGGCTGGAGTTGTGGATAAGACAGACTCTGCTGGGCCCCTTAAGCTCAGCAGACATTTGGGGGCTTCCCCCAGCTTGCTTCAATTTGGGAACTTTGATCTTCTCTGGCCTTCATCCCCTGACGGCTTGCCTTGGCTGAGGTGAATCTTTCTGGGCCAGAGTTGTGGATAAAGCTGACTCTGCTGGGCCCCTTAATCCCACCTATAAGGGGTCGAAGCAGTGGAGCACGGCCGCAATGAATACCACCACAACACGTAGAAAAACCCACAGCACAAGTGTGACAACGGGGAAACTATGCAGAGCACCATCGCCCATAGAGAATGAAGATGGAAACTCTGATGACCCTACAATTGCCAACCACCTTAGCAGTCTTTCAAAAATGGAGTTTAGAGAAGAAATAGTGAGGATGCTCACAGAACTCAAAGAAAGTATAGATCAGAACACTAATAAAAATCAAGAGATTATGAAGATAGAAATCAGAAAACTCCAAACTGAAATATTAGGTCAAATAACAGGTCTGAAAAACTCAGTAGATGAATTGAAGAACACAATGGATGAGCTTTACAACAGGTTAACAGCAGCTGAGGATAGAATTGGTGCACTGGAAGATGCGATGCATAACAACTTTATACAGCAGAAGAGACTCGAAAAAAGACTTAAATTAAATGACCAGACAATGGAAAAATTACTCAAAGAATATGAGCAGATGAAAATAGAAGTCTTTGATAAGCTCAACAGAAACAACTTTAGAATCATTGGAGTCCCAGAGACCCAAGAAGAAAATCTCCAGGAAGAATCAACAGTCAAGAACATCATCACAGGGGTCCGGGAGATAGCATGGAAGTAAGGCATTGACCTTTCATGTAAAAGGTCATTGGTTCGAATCCCAGTGATCCCATATGGTCCCCCGTGCCTGCCAGGAGCAATTTCTGAGCATGGAGCCAGGAGTAACCCATGAGCACTGCCGGGTGTGACACCCCCCCCCCAAAAAAAGAACATCATCACAGAGAAACTACCAGAGCTAAAGAAAACATGTGACCAAATCCTACATGCCTGAAGAGTATCAGTTAAAAAAGACCCCAAGAGAAACAATCCAAGACACATCATAATCACAATGATGAATCCCACAGAGAGAGATAGAATTCTGCAAGCAGTAAGATCAAAAAGAGAAATTACATTCCAGGGAGCGTCTGTGAAATTTACAGCAGACCTGTCACCAGAAACACTTAAGGTCAGAAAGCAGTGGTGGGATATTGTGACAAGACTGAATGAAATGAATGGCTCACATACAATACTGCTCCCAGCATGACTCACGTTCAGATTTGAAGGAAAAATACATAGCTTCATGGATAAACAACAGCTCAGAAACTTCACAGATGATAACCCAGTCTTAAAGGAAAAACTGACAGGTCTACTCTAAGACAAGAGAGACCAACAAACACAGCAAACTTATATACAAAGATGACATTAAATTCTATGAAAATCATCTCCCTCAATGTCAATTGACTAAATTCACCAATTAAAAGACACAGAGTGGCAAAATGGGTCAAAAAGATTAATTCAACCTTCTGCTGAAGAAACATAGACTCAAAATCAAAGGCTGGAGGAAAATCATTCAAGCAAACAACACCTTCAAAAAAGCTGGGGTGGCCATATTAATATCTGATGACACCAACTTTATAATCAGAAAAATGGTAAGGGACAAAGATGGACACTATATACTAATCAAGGAATATGTGCAACAGGAAGAAATCAGACTATTAAACATATATGCACCCAATGAGAGACCAGCAAATTATCTAATACAACTGCTGACAAATCTGAAAGAAGAAATCAATAATAACACAATAATTGTAGGAGACCTTAATACGGCCCTATCAACATTTGATAGGTCAACCAGACTGAAACCCAACAAAAACATACTAGCCCTGAAATGAGTAATGGAAGAAAGAGGACTAGTAGATATATATAGGACACTCCATCTCAAAAAACCTGGATACACATTCTTCTCCAATGTACATGGGTTATTCTCCAGGATAGACTACATGCTGACACATAAAACATACCTGAAATGAGTAATGGAAGAAAGAGGACTAGTAGATATATATAGGACACTCCATCTCAAAAAACCTGGATACACATTCTTCTCCAATGTACATGGGTTATTCTCCAGGATAGACTACATGCTGACACATAAAACATACCTCCATAAAATCAAGAGGATAGAAATCTTGAAGGCTACGTTTGCTGACCACAAGGCTCTGAAATTAGATGTGAACTACAAAGACACACAGAAGAAAAATATCAACTACTGGAAATTAAACACCCTGTTACTGAACAACCAGTGGGTTCGAGATGAAATCAAAAAGGAAATAAAAACTTTCTTGGAAACAAGTGATAATGAAGACACAACCCCCCAGAATCTATGGGACACAGCAAAAGCGGTCCTGAGAGGAAAATTTATAGCTCTACAAGCACACATCAGGAAGGAAGAAGGGGCATACCTGAATAACTTAATGGCGCAGCTCAATAAATTAGAAAATGACCAACAAAAGGAACCAAAAATAGCGAGACAGAAGGAAATAACAAAGCTGAGAGCAGAACTCAACGAAGTGGAAAACCAAAAAGCAATCTGCAAGATCAATGAAAGCAGAAGTTGGCTCTTTGAAAAAATAAAGAAGATTGATAGACCATTGGCAAAACTCACAAAGAAAGAGAGAGAGAAATCTGATAACCAGTATTAGAAATGAAAAGGGGGCGATCATGACATATAATGCAGAAATCCAAAGAGTAATCAGAGGATACTTTGAGAAACTTTATGCTACTAAACATGAGAACCTAGAAGAAATGGAAAAATTCTTGGATGCTTACAACCTTCCACATTTAAGTAAGGAGAATGTAGAATTTCTAAACACCCCCATCACCACTGAGGAAATTGAAACTCTAATTAAACATCTGCCCCAAAAGAAAAGCCCAGGCCCAGATGGATTTCCTAATGAATTTTTTTGAATCTTTCAAGAGGAGCTACTACCAATCCTAGCCAGGCTCTTCCATGAAGTTGAAAAAAACGGGAACACTCCCAAACAGCTTTTATGAAGCCAATATCACCCTGCTACCAAAACCAGACAGAGATGCTGCCAAAAAAGAAAACTACAGACCAATATCCCTGATGAATGATGATGCAAAGATCTTCAACAAAAATAGCAAATAGGATCCAATGCATCATCAAGAAGATCATACACTGCAAGCAAGTAGGTTTCATCCCAGAAATGTAAGGATGGTTCAGCATCTGTAAATATATCAATATCATACACAACATCAACAACAAGATAAATAAAAATCACATGATCATATCATTAGATGGAGAGAAAGCTTATGATATGGTCCAACACCCATTCTTGATCAAAACTCTCAGCAAGATGGAAATGGAAGGAACCTTTCTCAAGCTAGTTGAAGCCATCTACCACAAGCCAATGGCAAATATTATCCTCAATGGAGAAAACTAAAAGCCTTTCCTCTAAATTCTGGTACAAGACAAAGCTGTCTACTCTCACCACTCCTCTTCAACATAGTACTGGAAGTGCTTGCTATAGCGATCGGGCAAGAAAAAGATATCAAAGGAATCCACATAGGAAAGGAAGAAGTCAAGCTCTCACTGTTTGCAGATGGCATGATACTCTACTTAGAAAACCCTAAAGATTCTACCAAAAAGCTTCTAGAAACAATAGACTCATATAGCAAGGTGGCAGGCTACAAAATCAATACACAGAAATCAATGGCCTTTTTATACACCAATAGTTAGAGGGAAGAGAAGGAAGTCAAGAAGTCAATTCCATTCACATTAGCGCCACACAAACTCAAATATCTTGGAGTCAACTTGACCAAGGAGGTGAAGGACTTTATACAAAGAAAAAAGCCCTGCTCCAAGAAATAAGACAGGATACACGGAAATGGAAACACATACTGTGCTCATGGATTGGCAAGATTAACATCATTAAAATGACAATACTCCCCAAAGCATTGTACAGATTTAATGCGATCCCTCTAAAGATACCCATGACATTCTTTAAAGAAGTGGATCAAACACTTATGAAGTTCATCTAGAACAATAAGCACTCTCGAATAACTAAAGCACTCCTAGGGAAAAGGAGTATGGGAGGCATTACTCTCCCCAACTTTAAACTGTAATACAAAGCAATAGTTATCAAAACAGCAATGGTATTGGAACAAAGACAGACTCTCAGATCAGTGGAACAGGCTTGAGTTCTCAGACAATACTCCCCAGACATACATACAATCATCTAATTTTTGACAAAGGAGCTAGAAATCCTTAGTGGAGCAGGGAAAACCTCTTTAACAAGTGATGCTGGTAGAACTGGTTAGTCACTTGCAAAAAAGCAAACATAAACCCACAGCTAACATCATGTATGCAGGTAAAATCCAAATGGATTAAAGACCTTGATATCAGACTTGATACTATAAGGTATATAGAACAACACTTTGGTAAAAACACTCCATGACATTGATACTAAAGGCATCTCCAAGGAGGAAAATGCATTTTCCAAACAAGTGGAAGCAGAGATCAACAGTTGGGAATACATTAAGCTGAGAAGCTTCTGTACCCCAAAAGAAATAGTGCCCAGGATACAAGAGCCACCAACCGAGTGGGAGAAATTATTCACCCAATACCCATCAGATAAAGAGCTAATATCCAAAATAAACAGGGCACTGACAGATCTTTACAAGAAAAAAAAATCTAATCCCATCAAAAAATGGGGTGAGGAAATGAACAGACATTTTGTTAAAAAAGAAATACAAATGGCCAAAAGGCACATGAAAAAATGCTCCTCGTCACTGATCATCAGGGAGATGCAAATCAAACAATGACTCACACCACAGAGATTGGCACACATCACAAAGAATGAGAACAATCGGTGCTGGCGGGGATGTGGAGAGAAAGGAACTCTTATCCACTGCTGGTGGGAATGCCATCTAGTCCAACCTCTATGGAAAGGTTATGGAGATTCCTCCCCAAACTGGAAATTGAGCTCCCATTTGACCCAGCTATTCCACTCCTAGGTATATACCCTAGGAACACAAGAATACAGTACAAAAATCCCTTCCTCACACCTATATTTATTGCAGCACTATTCACAATAGCCAGGCTCTGGAAACAACCAAGATGCCCTTCAAGAGACGAATGGCTAAAGAAACTGTGGTACATATACACAATGGAATATTATGCAACTGTCAGGAGAGATGAAGTCATGAAATTTTTTATACACGATGTACATGGAGTCCATTATGCTGAGTGAAATAAGTCAGAGGGAGAGAGGAAAATACAGAATAGTCTCACTCATCTATGGATTTTAAGAAAAATAAAAGTCTTCTTTGCAACAATATTCAGAGACAATGAGAGGAGTGCTGGAACTTCCAGCTCACTTCATAAAGCTCACCACAAAGAGTTGTGAGTGCAGTTATAGAAATAACTACATTAATAACTGCCATAATCATGGGAAAGAATGAGGGACCTGGAAAGCTTGTCTAGAGTACAGGTGGGGGTGAGATGGGTTGGAGGGATATTTGGGACAATGGTGGTCAGAATGTTGCACTGGTGAAGGTTTTTTTTTTACATGACTGAAACCTAATCACAATCATATCTGTAATCAAGATGTTTAAATAAAAATAATTGTCAATTAAAAAAACTTCTGCAATATAAAGAAATCATGGCTAAAATGAAAAGATACCATACAGACTGGAAGAAAATGCTTGCTAATCATATATACATATATACATATATGTATATATGAAGCACTGGTAGCATAGCAGTATCAACAATAATACAAGCAACTGCATAAACAAAAACAGAAATATCTGAATGGATACTCAATGAAGACATACAGATAACAATAGATGAACAAAAAATTTCTTTATTAATTATCGCCAGGGGAATACAAATAAAAATGAGTTATCGCCACACATCAGTGAGTGGAGTACATCAAAAAGCATAGAAACAACTGATGCTTCAGTCATGTGGGAAAAAAAGAACCCTCCTTTATTGTTGGAGGGAATGGTGGTTCAGTCTCTATGGAAAATAGTATGGAGAATAGTATTCTCAAAAGATTTAGGATTGTGGGGCTAACAAGATAGTAGTGTAGGCAAGGCACTTGCCTTACATGCAACAGATACATTTTGGTCCCTGGAATCCTATATAGTCCTCTGAGTGCTGCCAGGAGAAATTCCCAACCATAGTGCCAAGACTAAACATTTAGCAACTTTGGGTGCGACCCAAAAATTTCCTCCAAAATTATGAATTGATATTTCCCATTAGTGCTACTTTTTGATATTTACTTCCAAGTTTCCAAAATCTCCGAAAAGAGAGTGCATTTCTAAGTTTATGCAAGGCTGCTCACAATGTTCAAGATACAGAAATGAACCAAGTGCCCAAGGAAAGATGAGTGGATCAAAATAACGTGAAATACACAATGGAATACTACTCAGTAATAAAAAATGAAAGCATACCTTTTGCTGTTATGCAGATGAAACTAGGGGTATGATGTTGAATGAAAGTCAGAGGAGAAGAACAATTACTCTATGTGGAATAGAAAAATTTAGTAGGGGAATGACAAATGCTCATTCACCTCAGATTGGACTATAGAATTGAGTTTATAAAAAGGAAAGGGGCAGAGGGTTGTAGGAGGGGACCTTATGACACTGTGGTGGTTGATATGATGTTGAATACTGTATTTTATACCTCTGACCTTATTATCAACTATATTTGTAATTATAAAAATAAAAAATATTTATAAAATTCTGTCCTGGGTCAATTGCTTCTTTTTATTCCATACATTGTTGCCAGGAATAGCATCAACCTTGATTTACACAAATTAGATAACTAGATGATATTATTTCAGAATGAAAAGGTTTTGGATAAAGTGAAAAAATGTTCTTGTGGGAACATTGTAGATGAAAAACACCATGTTCTTGACCTGAGTGATAGCGCAGTGGGTATGGCATTTGCCTTGCACCCAGTTGTTCCTTGTTATCCTATATAGTTCCTTAGTCTGGGTGCATAGCTAGGAGTAACCTCTGAGTTCTCCCAGGTGACCCCCTCCATAAAACAAAACAAATAAAAATACAATCATGGTCTAGTTCTAGTTAATCTGCTGCTTTTCTTTTAGAAGCATAGTTTAAAACCAGTAAGAAAAGTAAAGTTGAGGGGCCGGTGAGGTGGCACTAGAGGTAAGGTGTCTGCCTTGCAAGCGCTAGCCAAAGAAGGACCACGGTTCCATCTCCCGGCGTCCCATATGGTTTCCCCAAGCCAGCGGCAATTTCTAAGTGCTTAACCAGGAGTAATCCCTGAGCATCAAACGGATGTGGCCCGAAAAACCAAAAGAAAAAAAATAGGTGGTAAGGGAAGAAAAAAAGAACCAGTTAAATAATTGGGTTGCACTAGCCTGTGAAGCTAGTCTAAGACAGTTACATGTTACCTGAAGAAGCAAAAAGTGAAGTAATAGCAAACAAAGGCTTAGAAAGAAAAAGCTTTTTCAGTTAAAGTCATGAAAGGATGATTTTACTTCCTATTTAATTATGTATTATTTAAATTATATACTACTAATTATGTATTATTTACAGTAAATGGGATTTCCATTTTAGAGGTGAGATAGATGTCAGAATATTTTGTACAAAATAGTAGAAATTAGTAAATATAAGATCTAGAATGAGAATTACAGCAATCATGTGTTCCTAATTTCTAGTAGTCATGATTTGAGATTTCTGCTTCACTGATGCCCATGAACATTTTTATTGTAAAACCATGTGTGTTGACTTTCTAGAAACCATGTATTCTGGGTCTTGATCCAGTACTCTTTCCACTGTGCTTACCACATTGTTTACCAGAGGTAGCCTCCCAGTTTCTGTAACTTTGATGGCTTTATTCTGTAAGAGGTTTACCAAACTGATAACTAACAGGGAAGTTACATAGTTTGGGTGATTTACTCTTAAATTATGGGTGACCACTTGGCAACTATTTGAGATGGAAATTTCTGTAATAAAATGAAGGTATCATCTTCTAGTGACATTTATTTGACTCTAGCAATAAGTATTGTAGATAACACCCATTATTGGTTTTGTATGGGAGAATAAGAGGAAGTATTTTATCAATTTAACCAAAATATTGGAACATTTTGGCAGTGTGGATGAGAAAGATTAGAAATACGAGTAGAACTGGTATAGTGAAGAATGAAAAACTGCTTTTGTATGATACTAACATACTTTTCAAAGAATGTGGCATATGACTGTGTTTAGGAATTATTTTGTTTTTAAAATAAATTCAATTATTAATTTGACCAAGAGTGGTTTCAAAATTAAATAATGTATTAAGACTACAATAGAATACCGTTTGAAGCAAAGAACTTTGTTTGGTAAGAAATTAAAATGGGTCAGGTTGTATTTGTGAATGAAAAGGTGTTTGGGGAAGTAAAATGCTAAAGTGAAAATTCTGAGTTATGAAGAGTAAAAGCTTTAGAAAGTTTAATGATTTGGAGGTCATTGGGTCATGCTGATTGTACTTAGGACTTACTCTTAATTCTATGTTCATTGATTACTCCTGGTAGTACTGGAAGAGTATTTTCAGTGCCAGAAACCACCGGGGTCAGTTGTATAGTGCTTTAGCCCTCATACTATTTCTTTGATTTTGAAAGTTTAATAATCTTTACTGAAGTATTGGTAAGTGGGCATGCAATCTAACCTTAAATTCTAAGTCTTGCATATAGTTTCCAATTAACATTACATTGGAAGCACAGAATTTGTTTTCGCTGTGAATAATTAGAAATATAGATCTTGTACATCTGTTTTGTGGTGTTTTGTAAACAGTAAATGATTGGATTTCTAGATAGCATGTGCTCACTATGTAGCTAGATAATGTAGAGCATTAAAAAATCATCTAAAAGGTGCCTCTTCCCCTCTGAAGCTTAGTCAACTGACAAAGTTAACACATATAAATATAAAGGGTTCCTACATTTTGGGATGTTTGCTGAGAACTGAACCCACAACCTCCTGTATATGAGACATGTCCTTTACTGCTGAGTCTTATTTCTAGTACTCCCATATTTTTTTAATGTAAAAAGTGTTCAAACTTTATAAATCACAGAGGGAACTAAACTTAAAATCTCACAGAGTTAAAATAAATGTCACAGAGTGCTCCAGAAAGTTTACCATTTCATAAAATCAGACTAAGGCAAGTACTGGCAAGAATGTGAAGGAAATTGCAACTTTCACACTCTTCTGGGAGTGAAAGAAGATAAGGTCTACAGTCACTAGAATGCTGTTTGGTAGCAGCTAATAAGGGTAAATATGTCTACTTGGTGTTGGCAATGTGTATTCTGTATTTTTTAACAGCAATGCACACATATGTCTGTCTACCAGAAGATATGTACAAAACTTTTCACAGCAGTACTGCTTCATGATGGTCTTCAGTTAGAAAAATAAAAACAAATGCCATTAATAGACATTTACATATTTGCTTCTGGGATACCAAACCATTTTGAAAATGAATAAATCACAATATATATTAAATAAGTAGGATTGATTTTCACAATGTTTAGACAAAGATACTTTATGATTTTATTAATTTAAGTATAGATGAAAATCATCTATGGTGTTAGAAATCAGAATGATTATCAGTGGTCCTCAAACTACGACCCACGGGCCACATATTGTATTTGTTCCCGTTTTGTTTCTTCACATCAAAATAAGATGTATGCAGTGTGCATAGGAATTTGTTTGTAATTTTTATTTTTACTATAGTCTGGCCCTCAAATGGTCTGAGGGACAGTGAACTGGGCCCGTTTAAAAAGTTTGAGGACCCCTGAATTAGAGGAATGAAGGGGCTTTTAGGAGATGAGTAATAAATATATTCTTTGAGTATTGGCTACATGGATATGATCCTATTATGGCAGTCCATATATAAGTATGATGTGTACATACTTATATATGTATATATTCTATATTATGTATTTACATTGCAACTATGTAAATTCCTTTTCCTTAAGGATAAAAAGAGGGAAGGACTGCTATTTTTAATGTTCAAAGACTTTAGAAGTCAAGACTCCCTGGTGTAAGAAATAGAAGTACTGAAAGACATGACTGAGAGCTTTGTCCTCTGGCATCTTGAGCACGAAGTGTTTAAAACATTTGGACTACAGGCCCTGTGTCACTATTACAGCAGGCTCAAAGGACGCTCTTATCCCAGTACAATCTCTGGGAAAAATCCCATGGAGAGCTCCCTGCAAGTTTGAAGGTGTGGGATTGCGGAAGGAAGCCTTGGAGATGGCAGAATAGGAAAAGGGAACTGAGAGCTCCTGTTACTGTCTAGATGAAAGATGTCAAAGGAGCGGTGACAGGAATCGCAAACGAACAGGCAGTACTGTGGAGCCCTCACTGAAATCCCGCTGAGGGAAAGACCCAGGTGGCTGTCCAAAATGGGGTGATGTGACTGCTCTGACAGATACAGTATCACAGAAAGAAGCACTTCTCTTCTTCACCTATCTCCTGTCTCCTACCATCAAGACTAAACCTCCAAGTCAGAGCCTTGGGCTACATTTCCCAGCCTCTCTTGGGGACATTTATCTGTGTTGTTTTACTATACAGGCAGAGAAAGTTTCTAAATACTGGGGACATGTAAATATCTAGAGACACTGGTCCATTCTCTTGAACAGGTACATTAATACATTTTTTCAATAAAACTATTTAATTCACTAAAACAGTGGTCGGCAAGCCGTGGTTCGAGAGCCACATGCGGCTCTTTACACTTTTTAATGTGGCTCTCCTGAGGCTGCTCCAGGAGTCAAGACTCTCTGCTCCTAGCCTCTGTCAGTGGCCACCCTGTGTGGCTCTCAAAATAAATTTCAATCGTGCTTTTGGCGAGATTTGGCTCACTTGAAAAAAAAAAGGTTGTCCACCACTACACTAAAATATTAAGATGAACTTTCATATGGACATGTAGTTCCATTCCTGAGGACCTACTCAAGTAACAAAAATATTAACCTGATAGAAAATGTGTATTCTTATGCTCCTCACTGCATTATTTATATTAGCCAAATTTGGAAACAACTCTGCCACTAAAATTTTTGAATTTGTTCCATTGGAGACAAAAATGAATGAAATTTGAGGTGATCATTTTAAGTGAAATAAAGATGTGTTGGGAAAATTACTAGATCATAATTAGAATAGAAATAAGCAAGACAAACAATTTGTCAAAATCAATTCCCAAGCTCAGAAAAATTTACTGCAGTTACCAGAGTTAATGGAAGGAGGATGAGAAGGCTTTAAAAAAAATTTTTGGACATACCTGGTGAGATGCTGGGGCAAGCTGTAGTATTAACATTTCCACAAAATCCTAAATATACTTGATTCTGTTTTCTCACAATTTTCTTTAAAAAATTACTTTACTTAAATACAAAGGTTATAAAGTTGTTCATAATACATTTTAAAAAACTTTTAGGGCTACACCCTAAAAGTACTTAAACTGACTTCTGGCTCAGCACTCAGAAATTATTCCAGGTAGGTTCTGGACAACTTATAACGTGTATGGTATTGGAGCCAGGTCACCGTGTGTAATACAAACACCCTACCTGATGTGCTAATGCTCTGACCCCATAGTTTATTTTTCTTTTAGTTACTAAGTTGTTCATGATTGAGTTTCAGTCATACAGAGCATAACAACATTTTACCAGTGCACATTTCCTTTTACAAATGCTCCTATTTCCCCTCCCTCCCTTCCTCCTTATCTTTTCCCCTGCCTGTTTCCCCTAATTAGTTGAGCAATTAAATACTGATATTATCTGAGACAGGCATTTTTTCTCTTTTTCTCTCTTCCTTCCCCCCCCCCATTAGATACTGTAGTTTGCAATATTGTTATTGAAGGAGTATCATGCATATCACTTTATCTATTTTCAGCACCCAGCTCTTGTCCAGAGTGATCATTTCCAACTGTCATTGTCATAGTGGTTCCTTCTCTGCCCTAATTTTACTTTATCTTCGTTTGTGGCAAGATTCCTACCATGAACTAGTCCTCTTGACCCTCATCTCTATTATGTATGAATATTTTTGCCATACTATCTTCTTTATATTTCACAAATGTGTGATTTTTTATTCTATCCCTCTTCCTCTAATTCATTTTGCTCAGCATAATACTTTCCTTATTGATCTATATATAAGCACATTTCATTACTTCATTTTTCCTAACAGCTGCATAGTATTCCATTGTGTGGATGTACCATAGTTTCTTTATCCATTCTGTTCTCAGATACTTGGGTTGTTTACAGATTCTGTCTGTTGTTTTACATAGTTTTTGATTTTTAATAGACTCCTTCCCTTAATCTCTGCCTACCCAAATCATACTAGTAATCTGTATCAACATGTGGTTGTTGGGCTGGAGAGATAGCACAGCAGTAGGGAATTTGCCTGCATTTGGCAGACCCAGAAGGGACCCAGTTCAATTCCTGGCATCCCATATGGTTCCCCAGCTTGCCAAGGGTGATTTCTGAGTTCAGAGCCAGGAGTAACCCTTGAGCACTGCCAGGCATGGCCCAGAAAACAACCAATAAATCAATCAATAAATAATTAAAAAACAAAAAACATGTGGTTGCTTATACTTTGCTAATTGAAGGAAGGCACTTAACAATTGAGTTAGTTGAGCAATTAAATACTGGGATTATTATCAGCCTGGATGTTAACTTCACTGAAAGTGATGACTGGTGGAATGAAAAGATCTATGAAAAAAATGGTGAATATAAATGAGATAAGTGTCCCAGAAATAAATAGTTGAAGGATTTTAGGACGAGAAAAAGGTTGCATTGAATGGAAGACTTAAAAGATGAAAGGGCATTGCAGAAAAGTGGTCTGGGAACAGTGTTTAGGTGAAAAGAGAACTTTTTAATGAGTCTCTAAAGTAGGGTTTCTACTAGAGATGCAGCTATCTGCCCTCTGGATTCTCTAAATGGTGACCTGATTATATATAAAAGCATGAGATTTAAATAAATAAAATAACTAAATAAAACAAAAGCTTGAAAGTCAACTAAATAGAAGCCTGAGCATTTAGAAATTCTAGAAAATTGTTCTTTGTTGGATTTGAACAGGGCTTCCATGTATTGGAGTAGGAGGTACATACGCAAGATATGCAGCAAATTGGAAGGAATAAATGCTTGCTCTGAGATGCTGAGAATGAATCAGAAAAAATGGTGGATTAGGAGAAAGCTGAAGGAGATTTAGCAAGAACTGGAGAAATGAATGCAAGAGTAGGTACTATCCTGCTGTTCTGAGAGCCACTTTTTACTAGATTTGAAACTGATGGATTATAAATACTAGTATTAAATGTATACACAGATGTAGCTTTGTGGCTAACAAATTAGCATATTTAAGCCTATTTCTTATCTTAAGAGTTATGTTAAATATGATTATATACATCTATTTATATATGATTATATGTATATCAAATTTTATGTATGTAGGATTCATCAGTAAAAAATTGTTAAATTCAACAACTATAAACATTATTTTTGCTTGTGGAAATTAGAATTTGCTGACTTCAACGTTCTCTGTGGAATGCTAAGTTCCAAAAATTGACTTCTGCTCAGGAAATCAACCTTTATTTCTTGGGTGAACTATAGTGGGTGAAATGGGGTTCATCAAAGGTTGTCATAGAGAACTGATTCTTGGTATTGAATGAAAGATGAAAAGAGATTAAAATTAGTCTAACTTTAAGATCTGCAATTGTTTTTAGATCTTGGGACTTTCTTGAAAGTTAAGGAAAAAAAAAGAGAAAACAAAACTTCTCTGTCTTTTTCCTGTCTATGGTTAGTTGCTTGCTTCATCCTCCCATGTTCAGCTGGTCATTTGATTGAAAAATGTTGCCAATGCTGTGTGCTGTGTTTAGGAAAAGGGTGCTAGAGGGGAGTAATTACAAGTACTTCTGGTCTTTCATCTAAACCCAGGAATCTTAAGTGACAGCTGTTTGAGGGACTTGTCATTCAATTAAGTGGTTTGAAACCTTGCCAGTGGTTAAAAACCTGTGGTTCATGAGTTTACCGCCACTGGGGCCCGCACAGTCTCACCAGAGTACTTGCATTTCACTGGAAACCACTGCTTTGTTGGGCCAGAAGGATGCTGGGCAGACATCCTGACCACGATGTTTATTTCTGTAGGGCAAAAAAAAAAAAAAAATCACAATGGAAATTGGACCTGATTCTAGCAGAAAATGATCCCCCCCCACAAAAAAAAGTATAAAATGCTGTTAGAAATAAAATGTCTCAGTATTTTCAATCCATTCTGAAACATAAAAAGGGTTAGTACTGGAGGAGTGTGTGATTTTGTTGTTGTTTTCAAAATAATTTGTCCTTCCCACTCTATGAAAACCACTTCTAAACATCAACCAATACAGGTAAAGTTTCTCCTTTCTAATGTTCCACTCAGTACCTATGAGGAAAAAGAAAGTAGGAAGCAAAGAACTTTTGAATATTTGCAGATCACTTGAGGACAGTGAGTTGTAACTACTTTGGGGAGATTTATAAGCCATAATAAAACTCTCCAAAACTGATAGAGTTCAGAAGACTCTGTCAAGGAGGAAATGAGCTCCTTCAAATGACTGAGGATCCTACTCAATAAGGTTTTGGAGAAACACCACCAAGCCCAAATAGCAAGAAATGCTCAGAATCAGTTTGGTCCTTCTCTGTTTCCTCTTGTTTGCTTGGCTTCTGAGTGAATTTTTTCCTTATATTGCAATGTCCTATGTAATAGAGACACAAATATTATCTATTTTCTATGAATTGGATATTGCTGTTTTACTCTGAAAAGTAGTAACAAGTGTCTATAAGAGGATTCTTTCTGTAGTAAATTTCCCATGAAGGTCTTTCAGAATACTATAAAAAAAAGCTTTACAATATATTATAGATAAATAAAATATATCTGTATATAATATGCAAGAAATAGTCAAATTGAGTTTACTTTTTAGAACCTGTTTATAGTCTAGCAGAAATGATGCAGTGGTCTCACTTTGATTTTATGGGATTGTAATTAAAATACACACACACAAACACTAGCTGAGTGTTGTGGAACTAATGCAAGATAAAGATATTTAGGCATTGAAAAAAAACCCAACAAAATGGAGTCAACACACCCGTATGTTTTTTGCCCTTCCTGTTATCCAAATTACCTACTGCAAGAATTATATTGACTTCATTTTAAATTTGATGGTCAAACAGGAAGTTTTCTTATCAACCTCTGTTCTTGCACCAATAATTTAAGAATCCTATTCTCCAAGAACAAAGAACATCCTCTGATGGAAAAGTTGCCCCTTGTAACCCTAACCTGATACCTGTCTGCCTTTAAACCTTCCACAGTAGATCATTCCTCAGGCACACAAAGGCATCTCCTCTCCCAGCTCCACATTTATCAGCAGAAAAAAAAGCAAACACCGCCATTTCACAGGTACACAGCGTCTCCACACCTATTACAGTCCAGGGCACTGGTGACCTCAACTGGTCCCAAACCACCCACGAATAGCCTTTGATGTTACCGGAGCCTCATGTTTTAAAACAGTCTAAACACCCCATGTTTGAACTTCAGGATTTTCCACCATATTAGAAGGAATATCAAAGATGGTCACATTTTAAGATTCTTTTTGACAGAGCAATGGGAAAGGGGAAACTTGGATTTTTTTTTCATTGATTTTAATTCCCTGCTTTATCCATACTCCCATCTTTCCTTCCAGACACTTATCCAGATGTCACATGTCTGTCACCTGTGAGATCGGCTCACTATGGGAAAAGAAAGAGTTCTAGGGAACATGAACTGCCTTCTTTTTTTTACAAGCGAAAGAAAAATACTCAACAAGAGAAAATTTCACATTGCTTTTTCTGGTAGAGTGAGTGGCATTTACATTTGGGGTTAGAGACTTGGTGGATTCATAGCACAGTGAGAGAGAAGAAATAAAGAGTTTGATAACTAGTTAGTAGGCCAAGGACTTTGGCAGTTCTGGACTGAAGATTGGTGGTCATCTGAGCAGTTAAAAAAAAAACCCAGTGAAAAAAACTGAGAATTAAAAAACTTCATAATTATATTGTATCAAAAACTTATCATATGGATGGCATTAATTTTGGTAAGAGTTAATTAATTTGGTAAGTTAGGCCCTTTATAGAAAATAAAATGCATGACTGAAGTATGCCAAGTATGATGGTGTTAAAAGACTCTGATGAGTTTTGTTCTATTATAACATGCAGAGAAGTCTCATGTTTGGGGATGGGATGTAATTTTAATTTTGTGTTAACAGACACAAAATAGAAGAAATGCACAATAAAGAGGTGATTTAACTAGATAGATTTACTTTATTTGACCCTGACTGTAGCTCTACATGTTGCTGCTATTGCTGTCATTTCAACTTTCCAGAAGGGATAAAGCACAAAGAAATTCAGTAACTACCTCAATGTTATCCAGTTAGGAAGTAGCAGAGGTAGGAAAAATTAAAGTCAAGTACATAGTTTAAACCATAATTTTATATTATACCTTTGGTAATACCTATCTGGAAATTTTTAGGTGTACAATATTCACTGTTTTCACCAGTTTTTAATAGGACTTATCAGATGAGGTTACTCTTTAGGGAGAATATAATTCTAATATATATTCTGCTGAAGTGAGCATTGGACAATATGATTCTGTTTTTGCAGCACATTTCACTGTGTCAGTGAATGGCATATAAATATTCCACTGATGAGCTTCTGTGTTTCTCTGATAAGACATAAAGTTCACCAGGAAAAAAAGCTGTTAGAAAACCTAGCTAAATTATCCATTTGTCTACCTGCTTAGAGAGAAAAATCCTTGGAAATTTCCTGACATTACTTTCTTTGAAATTGTTAAAGCCTTTTGTTTACCAGTGTACAATGTTAAAAGTAAAACTCACTCTGTATCTTAAATTATGGACCAGTTGTTAATCTTTCAGGTGTGTTGAAAACAGGACTTTAATTAGCATTTTATCAGCTAACCCAGTCACTCATCTCCAGTTCTTATCTGAATCCTTGGTAGTGCAGGCACTTAGGGACATCAGAAAAAAACCGACTTGTCAGCGTGACAGTTGAGAGGACTTCTGTGGAGAGAGAAAGAAAGATCTCAGAAATGGACAGTATTAAATGGAATCTGATACCAATCCAAAAGAAATTATCTCACCAAAGGAAGCTAGAATAGGACTTGGTTTCTCTTGTATTTCTCTGTAATCCTCTATGGTATGTCACCTTTGTTAGTCAAGACAGAGTTAGCGATCATGTGTAATGTGAGGATGGGACCTGAAAAGGGGGAAATTTCTAACCCAACTGGTTAGTCACAAAGTTGAGCATAACCCTGGAGTGATTCTTCATCATCCAAAATCAAAGGAGTGTTTGGAAAAGCAATGTAGACATGGAAGACTCAGTCTACCGATGAAAGTGAGAAGGCTATCAGTATATCAGTATATAAAAAGATAATTATCATTTGTTTTTGATATGATTCAATACAGGAGGCACGGATCTCATAATTTTAATTTTACTTGTGATATAATAAATAAGTCAATTTGTTTATTAAAATCCAATTTTGCTACTAGATGTTTTCCTTGTATCTGAACAATATTAAAATGTATTAGTTCTTGGGAACAAACTTCTATTTTTTAAGAAATGAAAAGCACTTATGCTATAAAAAGAAGATCCACAATTTTATTATCTTAGTTTGAGCCTGCTATTGTTGCAACAGAAGAGCAAGTAACAGAAAAAAAAATCCATAAGGGATACATTGGAGTCAGGAGATATTTATGCTTGCCTAAGCAGTTCTGATGATTTGATAGTTGAAATGTTTATGCTTTTGTTCACTTAGATAATGTACTTAGGACATCTATTTTAAACAACAGATAATCGTAGCGCTGTACTGAGGGGGCTGACACAGTGGTAGTTGGTATCTGAGGATTATTAAAACAAACTTAGATGGCTGTAATATAGGGTGACTATTTTTGGCAAGGCAATTACACAGTGCTTCATGCTAAAAATGATAGTGTTTTAGATTTATTAAAAAAACACAGAAAAACACATTTTTCTTCAAAAGGCAGAAGGGTAGAACATTAGTTAGAACATAAGTAAAATGTAATTGCTCTGGTTTTTCTTTTA
Organism: Crocidura indochinensis; assembly: GCA_004027635.1. NCBI lineage: Eukaryota > Metazoa > Chordata > Mammalia > Eulipotyphla > Soricidae > Crocidura > Crocidura indochinensis. Next base: position 6,373 of record PVKC010005284.1, on the reverse strand, counting down.
AATCTGATGAAAAGTAAAATTCGTATAGGCCCAATTGTCTTCTTTTCTGTTCTCTTTTTTTTCCTCCTTATTATTCGACTTAATTTCAAAGTGACTAAAAGTGCCAAAATCAAAGACTCAGTTAAATTTTCCCTGGAGGATATTGAATATCATGGCCGTTATTCTAATAATGAGAGGTTTGTTTAGCTGCTTTGATTTCTACAAGTTTGATATCCCCCTTTCAGAGCAAGAATGTCTCATGCCTCAAGTTTTCTCTTAAGCAAGCAAGCTTACTATCATTCCAGTCTTTGAACTTGTAGCAAGTCTGGATCTATACTACCTCCATTTACTTACCAAGACATAGGAACTATTAGCAGATAAAGTGGAAAACAGATTAATAGGATTTATTATACAGTGTTTTCTACATATTAAATTTACAGGAGACTTAATCTTACACTTTGCTAATTTTAATAGCAGAGCATTTGCAACAGATTTTCTGTTACTTTATGGGACTAACGTTTCTCAGAATTTCACTATGGTCATAATCATAACATATGTCATATATAACAATGCCTGTATATAATTAGTACTAACTTTATGCAGTACTGAATAGGTGAGTTTCAAACATCTCACTTCCTATCACTTTATAATTACCCAAGTCACAACCCTCTCTGAGAGTTCTAGGACCTGTTCTTTTCATTTATCTTATTTGTCTATCTGAATTCTCACCTACTAACTGTGCTTCTCTTCTGACATACATTCCATCATTACAATCAGTTTCATATAGTTCAATCCTTGCTTATTCTCACTTTTGGGTGTTGTGTGTTGGTGCTTGATGGCTACTGCTGACTCTACTCTGAGATCATTCCTTGTGGTGCTCAGTAGACCATGTAGAGTCAGGGACTCAATAATCTGTATCTGCCTTAACCCTTGCACTATCTCCAGCCCTCATTTTGCTATATAATTTCTTGCCTGATCTGTTTTTATATACTTAAACACGTCTGAAAAAACATACACACACAAAATGATTGGAATCACTTGAAATGTATGAGCACAAATATCAGATGGGTCCTTAGATGAATACACTTCTTTTATGTTTTCTTAATCAGTTATTCTCTAGCTCCTAGTTCAGGTTTTCATCTCACAGGCACTTTATTGACCCAGGGCACCCTAGACAATGTCTGAGAGTAATTTTGATCTTCTTCACAACCTGGAAGAAGGAACATCATTTATTAAGCAGAGATCAAGAATGGAACTAATATCTTATGGTGTCACATCTGCCATCTCATCCCTACCCTAGCAAAGAATTATCCTGCTTAAGATGTCTATAGGAGCTGAGGATGTAGTTCAGTGGTATGGCATAAGTCTTATATTTGTAAAGCTCTAGATTTAATCCCTATAAAACACACACATACTGTTAAGGTAAAAATTCTTGGTTAGGGCATTTAATAGTTCAATGTATTTCTTCTCTTTGAAATTTTACTTGTACTTTTTCTCCTATCTATACTTTCAGCTAACTTTCTTTTTCTTTTTGCTTTTGTTTTTGGGTCACTCAGCAACACTCAGGGGTTACTTCTGACTATGCTCAGAAATCAATCCGGGCAGACGTGGGAGACCATATGGAATGTCGGGATTTGAACCACCGTCCTTCTGCATGCAAGGCAAATGCCCTATCTCCTTGCAAGCTCTCCGGGCCTCAGCTAATTTTCTTTCTTTCGAATGATACCTGCTAGTGCTCAAGGCTTACCATTGGCTTCATGCTCAGGAATCACTCCTAGTGGTGGTGCTCAGGTGATCAGATGCAGTACCAGGGATATAATGGGGTCAACCTCACAAATATAAGCACTTTAACCTCTGCTTAACTATGTCTTAAGTCCACTGGGTTTCCTTTTTATTTCAGAATGTAAAACCAATTAGAGGAGACTTACTTAAACTTCCATCGGACACTGACCTGCTTTCCTGTTTGTGATTTCCTCCCTATAAATGTTACAGAACTGTTTCTGGTGCTAGATAATATTGAACTCTCTAAATGTTTAATAGACCCCACTCCTTCAACTCTATAAGTTCAAAGTACCAGAACTTTTATTTTCTAAGGATTTTTTTGGGGAGGGGCATTGCCTTTGGGCCACACCCAGTGGTGCCCAGTGTTTACTCCTGACTGCAATAGAATCACTCCTGGTGGTTTCGAAGATGTTGGGGATTTAATCCAGGTTGACCATGTGCAAGGCAAGTGCCTTACTTTCTGTATTATCTCTCCAAACCCTATAGATTAATTCTTGAAAGAATAATTTCCCCCTTTGGTACCAGTTTAGTCCCATCAACAAGATCTTGATATTATACCTTATCTTAAAAGAAACAAAGATTTCGAAAACCTCAGTTTCACATTCCCCTTAGGAATACTCCCTAATTTTTTCCCACACTCTCTTGAATCTGCTCCAGACTTAGTGATACCTAAAATCCTTGAGGAAAGGCTTTTCTAAAGGTTACCAATCATGTCCTCACAATTTAATAAAGTGTGTAAACCTTGATCATCAAATATGTAAAATGAAATCTGTTTCTAATGATTGTATGTATTATGACTATCTGCCCAACATTTCAGTGAGTGACATGGTCAAACACATCTCTCTTGACTTTGTGGAGAAATATAGAAAAATATAGTAAGAAATATAAGAAAAATATAGTAAGACAGTAGAGATTTTAGGGAAATAGTTGGCTTTATGATAGGTTAATGTATATAGTGAAATTAAATTAATCTTTTCAGGGTGATTAGGCTAAGAATTTCTTATTTTGATCCATCATTTATACATGTTTATAGTGAGGATAATAACGATAGGAATTTCTCTATCTCCAGTGTCCATGTGAAAATCAAAATATTATTAGTTTTTACTTATGGACTTAAAAGGTGTATATAAACTCTTTAGATGATAGAAATATGGGCTTTAATAATGTTCAATTAAATTCTGATGAATATTCTCTATCTGCCTCTCTGGATTGATTCTATAGTTTTCTTTGTTTTTCTAGGAAAACCGGAAGATTAGTACTTATGGGTGATAATCATCTAGGATCTCTTAGTATCACAAGGAAGTATCGATAAGAGACTGGAGAAAGGAAAGAGAATATGGGATATATATTTCATGTTCTTTGCCTTCAGGGAGTTATATTTGGAGTGACTTTGTCTATCAAAGGGTATAACTCCTGTCTGGTGGATTTCTCTTATTGTTAACTGGATTTTAATTTTTTTCCTAGAATTCTATCATGTCTCTTCCCTTGGCTTCTCAAGTCAAGGGATGATAGTGGTTGCAGGATTGTTAACCTTTGGGTGTTTTAACAACCCTGATGATTGCCTTTAATTTTATCTACACCTTTGCAGGTGAATCTTCATTAAATTCAAATAATTACCTTTTTCTTGAGTGTCCCATCAAGTATTTAGTTGTGTCTCTGACCTAAACAAAGTCTAAAAATTCTGTGCTGCATTATTATTTATAATGTGCCACTCTTAAGACAGTGATGGTGGTTAATCCATATGCTCTATTAAGAAATTTCTTCAGAGCCTGTTGTAGTCTTCATAATCCCCAGGAAAGCACTTTGTAGTAGCAGTTTAGGTTAAGGGAACTGAACAGGATTCCTGACATTTAGGGACTTGATATTTCAGAGACATCATCAGCTTATATAAAATAGTTTGGGTCATATAACATTCAGAAGTTTCCGATACAATATTTTAAAAATTTGTACAAAATGCTGTGTATTACCATGACACTTGATATGATTCATATCCTTTGGGGGGGACACACCCGGTGGCACCTAGGGATTACGCCAGGCTCTGAACTCAGAAATCATTCCTGGTAGGCTTGGGGAACCATGTGGAATGCCAAGGATTGAACTGGGGTCAGTTGTGTGCCAAGCAAACGTCCTACCCATTGTGCTATTGCTCTGGACCCTTTTACATATTTTTTATTTCTTTTCTGTTGAATTAACTTTTACCACCTCTTCAAAGGCTTTTTTTTTGATGATTTGTATTCACCTTTGATATTCTGTCTTTATATATTCTCTGGAATATTAGAAGAATTTCATATATAACTAGGTAAACATATCTCAGTGTCATGTGTTTGTTTAATTTGGCACCTGTTTATCAGTAGCATACTCCTTAAAGGTTTGAGTGATTAATTATTAAGTACTCCATGTATAATAATATTTTATTGCAGTTTTTAGAGATCTTGGGAAAATCAACTATATATAAATGTAGACATTTCAATTACGCAACTTCATTCTGCTATATTGATTTATTTACAAACTCCGCTATAGCTTTCTATGAGTCTTGGCTTGTTTCTGAGATAGACTAGCAAAGAAAAGTAGACTGAATCCTCTGGTGAGTTAGTTTTCTTTCTTAGCTCCAGGTTTAACACTCAATTCCAGGTACATTCTGAATTATATTTTAAACAGTTAATGTTATGGCCTTTCTTAATTATAAGTTATTCTTTTACAGTTTGAATAGCATTTTTTCTTGAAAAAGTCACTATAAATAATTTTGCTTCTTCATCTTGCTCTGCTCTCAAGTTTTCTGCTCTCACCTACACTACCTGGTATCTCTATGCACCATTTTGGTTTCTTACTCTTTAATTTCTTCATGTTTTAAACTCCACTTCTTTCCAAAAAGCCCACATTTTACTTTACATTTATCCCCTACTCAACTAATAAGTACAATTTTTCCACATTTTATCCAGTATAAACATCATAAACTTAAAGCCCATTTGACATTATAACTATCAACATGGGGGATGGTAGAATTTTGACCCTCCCTTGGGAGTTTGAGAAGAAAGTTCTTACTATGATTCATCATTAAAGGTTTCAGCAATGTGAAATCATAGGCATAATTTTATCTTTTCCAGTCACTGCCACTTAGTCAGAGATAGAATTTTAAAGCTTTGAGATAGTATGTAAGAAGTTAAATAACCTGACAACGGCATGGAATTTTCCCTCTAGAAAATAATATTTTAAGTAACCATCTATTCATGAGATATATAAACCCTTAATAAAAATATCTTATTGTGGAATAATTGTTAAATAAGTACTAAAATATTTGATACTATGACTTATACTAGTTTTATGCATTTTATACAGTTGGGTTATCAAATATTTATTTTATCATGCTTTGTTCTTATTTATTTAGTCAAGAATTATTTATTGAGCACTTGCAGTATACTAGTCTCTGTGTTAGGTATTGAGATAGCCAGCTTTCTGCTGTGTGGACCAATGTGTTCACAATCTTTCATGGCCCGGTTTACATCTTGTTCAAGAAAAGAGTGAGTCTATGGGTCTGGCCTGGTTCGAACATGGCGATTGCATTTGTGGGCATGGTTACAGCTGCCAGGCTTCCCTGATGACATATAATTTTTATTAACATGGAGTCAGAGTGATAGTACATTACATTACATGTGGCTGATAAGGTTCAATACTTGGCATACCACATGGTCCTCCAAATTGGAGTGTGGAGTGATTTCTGAGTATAGAGCCAGTAGTAAGCTCTGAGTACAGCCTACTAAGTCTCCAAAACAAAATAAAACATAAAAGAAGCACATATGTAGATATGTGCTACTTTGGATAATATTAACAGTTATTCAATATCAGATTACTAAATTAGATTGTTTATGCAAGTTGGCTTAAATGATCCCAAATAAAATATAATTAAATAGTCAAATAATTTTGTTAGGAGTGAGTTAAAAGGTAACAAACTTGAATGTTCATAGATAATACTATTGAATGAAAAACTCACTAATTGGGACCGGAATGGTGGCGTAAGCTGTAGGGTGTTTGCCTTGCAGTTGCTCCCCCTGCATCCCATATGGTCCCCCAAGCCAGGAGCAATTTCTGAATGCATAGCCAGGAGTGACCCCTGAGTGTCACCAGGTGTGGCCCTGTGGCCCAAAAAGCAAAAAAAAAATAAATAAATAAATAAAAAAAACCAAACAGAACAAAACAACAACAAAAAAAACCTCACTAATAAATAAATGGCATCTAATTATCTAGAGAGTTCATATGCTCTGAGAACCAGCTATGTGATTGAAATAAGGAAAAGACAGAGAATGAGTTTCCAGGTTCCATGACGTTGTGTAAATTTTTGTTGTGCTGGTTGCTTAAGACCTTTTCAGATTGTTTATCATGACTATTATCTTAATACAAAGTTTTGCTTTGTCACTTAGACAAACCATTTTCTCTGGGTGCTAGTTTATTCAGTTTAAATTTTATTAATTTAATGCCTAAGGAGTATTATTATTATTTTTCTTCTTCTTCTTCTTCTTCTTCTTCTTCTTCTTCTTCTTCTTCTTCTTCTTCTTCTTCTTCTTCTTCTTCTTCTTCTTCTTCTTCTTCTTCTTCTTCTTCTTCTTCTCCTCCTCCT
>PVKC010005283.1:17742-33628 GCA_004027635.1 Crocidura indochinensis | reverse complement strand
GGGGCCGGGTGGTGGCGCTGAAGGTAAGGTGCCTGCCTTACCGCGCTAGCCTTGGACGGACCGCGGTTCGATCCCCCATGCCCTATATGGTCCCCCAGGCCAGGGGCGACTTCTGAGCGCATAGCCAGGAGTAACCTCTGAGCGTCATTGGGTGTGACCCAAAAACAAAAACAAAAACAAAAAAATTGAACCCCTAATACTTACCAGGCAGGGGAGATACCATGATCACAAAGGTGGTTTCCTCGGGGCGAGGCTTATCCATTGCACTCAGGGGGTCCTGACCCTGCGATTTCCCCAAATGTGGGAAACTCGACTGCGTAATTTGTGGTAGTGGGGGACTGCATTCGTGCTCTCCCCTGATATTCCTTGTTTAAAAATAGATCTTGGGGCAGGAGAGAGAGCATGGAGGTAAGGCGTTTTTTTGCCTTGCATGAAGAAAAACGGTGGGTCGAATTACGGCATCCCATACGGTCCCCCGAGCCTGCCAGGAACGATTTATGAGCGTAGAGCCAGGAGTAACCGCGCAGCCGGGTGTGACCCAAAAGACCAAAAAAAAAAAAAAAATTTGAACCCTAGTGTGACCCGATGCACTTCAATATTGCTTGCAAGAACATTATGAAATGGTTTGAAGCCTTGCCCTACTCCTTCTAGAGCAAGGTAATAGAAATATTAGACACCTTTAAAAAAACAGAGAGAAAAGAAAAGAAAAGTGAATCTTACATTCTGCTACCTACAAAAAATTATACACTTGATAAATACAGACTTAAAATAAAATACTTTAAAATATCTAACAGGCAAACAATTGCTAAAAATAAGGACAAGCTTACTTGTATCAGTCAAGACAAACTTCAAATACTAAAGGATATGAGGGAAAGGGCCAGTTATTATATAATAATTTGGGAATTTATATCTCAAAAATTAAATATATATTGTATATAATATAGTCCCATAAAAATTTATAGGCGACTGCTAATAGACCTAAGAAATGGTACAGTGATATAATTGCACTAGGGGATTTTTTTTTGTGTGGTTTTTGGGTCACACCCAGTAGTGCTCAGGAGTTACTCCTGGCTCCATGCTCAGAAATTGCTCCTGGCAGGCACAGGGGACCATATGGGGTACTGGGGTTCAAACCGATGACCTTTTGCATGAATGGCAAACGCCTTACCTCCATGCTATCTCCCGGGCCCCATACTAGGAGATTTTAATACCTTACTTTCACTCCTGGCTAGATCAACTAGGCAAAAAAAAAAAAAAATCAGTAAAGAAACAAAGTCTTTAAAGGGATAAATGAGATAGATTGGATTAATAGGCATGTGTAGAGCTCTCCATACCCCAAAAGTCAATAATACATTTCTTTTTAATGCATGTATAGGGCTTTCTCCAAGATAGATCACATGTTGGGACCAAAAAAATGTTTCCTTAATATCAGGAAAATAGAAACCATGTTAATGATCTTCTCATACCATGAAGCTCTGAGAAATGAGATAAAAAAAATAACATTTGGAAAATTAACAGTAGTATTAATTACTGAACAATCAGTGAGACAAAGAGGGAATCAAAGTAAAAAATAAAAAGATTCCTGGAAAGAAATGAATATGAAGACATGAGTTACCAGATCAAATGGAACACAGCAAAAGCTATTCTTAAGAGGGACATTCATAGCATTGTAACTTAGTTCATAGCAAAGCATCAGATGACAACTAAATATCCTACCTATATATTTTAAATTACTAGAGAAAGATCAAGAAGGAAAGTTAGAAAATAACAGAAAAGATGAAATAAAGTTTGAGTTGAAATCAATGAAATAGAAACAAAAATAAGTAAATTGTCAACAAAACCAAAAGCTTTATTTTTCACAATATCTGGAAACTAATAGAGAAAAAAAGAAAAGACTAAATTGAATCAGAAGTGAAAGGAATTGAATTACTCTTTGCATCTACATTCATCAAGGATATTGGTCAATAACTTACTTTTTCAGTCTTTGTCTGCTTTTGGTATTAGAGTAGTATTTACCTTAAATATACTCTTATGTTGACTAGAATGATTGTAGTGTTTGCCTTGAATATGGTCCACATGGGTTTGATCCTCAGCATACCATATGGCCTCCCAACCCTGCCAGGAATGATTCCTAAATGTGGTGCCAGGAGTAACACCTGAGCACTGCAGGGTATGTCTTAAAATCAAACAACAAAGAAAATCCTAAAGACTCTACCCAAATATCACTAGTAACAATAAGCCTGTGCAGTAAAGAGGTAGGCTACAAAATGCACAGAAATATGTGGCATGCCTATAAATAAACAATAGAGTAGGAAAGAAAAACATTAAATTACAACCACAATTGGGTCTCCCAAAATCAGTTGCCTAGGAATCCACACAAGAGATGAACTACTTACTCACTGAAAGAAAACTATAAGTATTAAAAGAAATAGAGGACGAAAGGAAATGAAAACACATCCCCTTACTCATAGATTGAAAGAATTAACATTGTTAAAATGACCATCCTTTTCAAGCATTGTATAAATATAATGCAGTCACCTTGAAACACTTCCAGGGTATCTTTTGTACAATACAAATTCAATGAAGTCTTCATAAACATTTCCATGGTATTTTTTGCAGACTTGGGGAAAATGCTGTTAAAATTTTCATAAATAGCAAGATTCTCATAGCAGTCTAAGAATGCTGGGAAATAAAGGAGATGGTAGGTTTTCCTTTCCCCAAATTAGTAGTTTTAAACTATAGTAATCAAGACAGTATGGTGCCTGTAAAAAGACAGACCATCAGATCAATGGAAAATGATTGAGAATACAGAGACCCTCAGGTATATTAAAAGCTAATCTTTGACAAATTATCTAGGTTTATGACACAGTTTAAGGAAAGCATCTTTTAATGATGCCACATGCCTTAAAAATAAATAATAAAACTATACAGAAAACCTGGGGCCGGCGAGGTGGCGCTGGAGGTAAGGTGTCTGCCTTGCAAGCGCTAGCCAAGGAAAGACAGCGGTTCAATCCCCTGGCATCCCATATGGTCCCCCCAAGCCAGGGGCAATTTCTGTGTGCTTAGCCAGGAGTAACCCCTGAGCATCAAATGGGTGTGGCCCGAAAAAACAAACAAAAAAATATACAGAAAACTTAATTCAAATTTAAGCAGAGGTTTCCATATTGAGGGCCAGAGAAAGATTAGAGAGGTTAGAAAGCTTATCTTGCACATGGAAGACTCAGGTTCAATCCCTAGCACCCCATAGGATCTCTTGAAACACCAGTCAAGTTCTGGAGACAACCTGGGTTTCCAAGGATAGATAACTGGATAAAGAAACTAGGGCATATATAAACAATAGAATACTACTTAGCTATAAGAGAAAAAAATCATAATATTTTCTGCTACATGTATAGAAGTAGTCAGCTAGAAAGAGAGGAACAGATCATAATGATCTCTCACTTATGTGGGATATAATAAACATAATAAGAAAAAAACAAATGACCAAAGGCAGCAAAACCTGACAACTGGTTTACAGAAGTGAGGTAACCAAGTGTAGAGGGTGGGGTATGGGAACTGTGAGAGAAGAGTGCTAACTGGGTAAGAATACTGAGACAATGTTTTAAGGAAGTAAACACTGATAGAGTCCAGTGTTCAAATGTTGGGTGCATGAAACCTTATCATTAACATCATTGTAAATCCTGGTGCTTCAAAATTTTAAAATTAAAGAGTAACAAAATAAGTTATCAACTACTGACTAACAAGACTTAAGCTATTAAAATAGTAATCCCCATTTACTAGCCGTTATTATTTTGTGGATTGATTAGTCTCCAGATGTGATTTTGTTCTGCATGATATCAGTCAGTCAGAACTGTGAAAGTTACTTGGAAGCTTGACTGGAATAGAACCTCTATGCTAGCTGATTCATATTGCTTGTAAGCGTTTTTGATTCTTGTTCGCAAGTCAGTAGCAATGTTTCTTATGATCTTGGTCCCACATGTTTCCTTCTCACAGTTTAGGAGGTGAGTTTGAGGAGAAAAGATTTCTGAGTTCTTTTTTTTTTTTTTTTTTTTGGTTTTTTGGGCCACACCCGGTGACGCTCAGGGGTTACTCCTGGCTATGCGCTCAGAAGTCGCTCCTGGCTTGGGGAACCATATGGGAAACCGGGGGATCGAACCGCAGTCCGTCCTAGGTTAGTGCAGGCAAGGCAGGCACCTTACCTCCAGCACCACCGCCCGGCCCCTATTTCTGAGTTCTTAAATTAGAACTTCTTAGTTTCAGAAGTTAGCCACCGTTTTAAAAAAAATTACTTATATTAGGGTATAATTTTATTTCCCTTTCTTCTTCAATTTCTCTACAAAGCAGTCATTACAAGCAACTTTCTGAGCTGCCACCATGACTACAAATTTATTTATTTATTTATTTATTCATTCATTTATTTATTTGCTTGTGAAAATATTAGCTTTATTTGGAGGACAAGACTGAAGCCAAAAGCCTCAGCATCAGTTCCAGCCAAAAAACCCTGACTACAAATTTATTAAAGGACATTTCATTGTCCTTATTGGCGTCCAGGTCATTCATTATCCAACTTATCCACCAACTGTGGATTCTTCTGATATGAGAGGAATTCCGTGAGCTCTCATTGCAGGAGCAGTTTCAGTTAAATGTAGGGCCGGCAGGACCAGTCGTGATATGAAGCTTACCATAAAGAGTGTTAAGTGAAGTTAGAGAAGTAACTTCACTAACAACTACCATAACAATGGTAGAGTGAGAAATACAATGCCTGTCTCAAAGACAGGCAGGGGGTGAGGAAGGAGGGAAATGAGGGACATTGGTGGCAGGAAAGTTGCACTAGTGAAGGGGTGAGCTACTTCTAATTTTGCCATATTTTTCTATTAAACATAGGTTGAATCAGGTCCAGACACAAAGGAGGTAAAATGGAGTTTATTTGTTTTAGGAGCATTGAAAGATAGTAATAGTAATTTATGGCTATATTTCTAAATCACATATATTAATTTTTATTGATAAAAATAATAAAATAATTAAGATATTATATGTGGCTTCACAGTTTTTTCAACTATTCTCTTTTTTCCAGATCCATAATAGCACTTCTGGTTTTCTAAGAACTTTTATTTAATTTTTGGTTTTTTGGGCCACACTCAGTGGTGCTCAGGGTCACTCCTGGCTCTGCACTCAGAAAACACTTCTGACAGGCTTGGGGGACCATATGGGATGCTAGGGATGAAACCCAGGTCAGATGACTGCAAGGCAAATGCTCTAACCACTATGCTATCTCTCTGGCCCCTCTAAGAACTTTTAAAGTCTCCTTTACTCTCTTATGAAGAATATACTTCCTCTCAAACTCAAAACTTTACTTTTCCTAGATTCCCATCTAGTCCTACATTAGTATAGCTTAATATTCTCTCCCCGAACAGTGTAATAAAGCTAAGAGTTTCCTTGCTATCTAAATATTAATCATGTTCAAATCTTTACTCAGCTACATTGTTTATTCACGTTCCAAACCTAAATTCCTCTTTACTCAGAATATTTGCTATCTTCATTTAAATATTCAACAAAGTCAGGGCATTAGAGCACCTACCAGCACCTGTGAGACCCTGAGTTTCACCATCAGCATTTCCTGGTTTTTGATACTATCTAGTGTGGCTTTATGACTTTCAAACACTACAACGCCTGAACACCAAACCAACAGCCTGGCAAAGATTTGTCCTCCATCCCACTCACATCACTTAGTGTGACTGTTAAAATAAATAAGTAAAATAATAATAATAATCCTACTAGCATCATGGACTTAAAATATCTAAAATTAAACTGATTGTATATTTTATCAAGTCCTATTTCAGTGCTAGTTCTTTTAGAAATTATTAATTAGGGGTCCGGGAGATAGCATGGAGGTAAGACGTTTGCCTTTCATGCAAAAGGTCATCGGTTCGAATCCCGGTGCCCCATATGGTCCCCCGTGCCTGCCAGGAGCAATTTCTGAGCATGGAGCCAGGAGTAACCCCTGAGCGCTGCCGGGTGTGACCCAAAACCCCCCAAAATTTTTAAAAAAAATAAAAAACAATAAAAAAAGAAATTATTAATTAAAAACACCTACCACCTTCAATTAGACACATTCATCATCATTGCTCCATAGTCCACTGTTTTTTCTCTATAAACTCTGTTGGGAATTTTGTTTGTTTTTGAGGTGGGAGGCATCAAACCCAGGGCACATGCAAGGCAATTTCTCTTCTGTTGAGCTACATCCTTGGTCTTTCTTGAGTTTATTTTTTCATGTATTTATTGGTTTGGGAGATTTACCCAGTGGCACACATCGACTACTTCTGACTCTGTGACTGGCTGACACTCAACGATATTAGTTGGACCATGTGCTGCTCACAAGCAATCATAATCAGGCCTCCTGAATGCAATCTCTAACCAATTAAACTCTTTCTATATGGTGCCACTGTTTTTTATTTTCTTTTTCCCCTTAATCTACTTTGTTTCTTTGTGTTGCATATATGGATGAAATTAAACAATATTAGTTTTGCTGACTTAGTTTGCTTCACATAATCTCCTTGAGTTCCTTTTATTTTGCTGCATATTAATTTAAAAAATACATATATAGGGGCTGGAGCAGTGGCACAAGTGGTAGGGTGCATGTGCTAACCTAGGATGAACTGCAGTTAGATCCCCCAGCATCCCATATGGTCCTCCAAGCCAGTAGTGATTTCTTAGCTCATAGCCATGAGTAACCCATGAGTATTGCTGAGTGTGGCACAAAACTAAAAAACAAAACAAAACAAAGACAAAAACAAAAAGAAAAACATTTTCTTTAAATAAATAATTAAAAAAGAACATAAAAAAGGAAATAAAGAATTTTAAACTGAAAAAAAAGAATTTTAAAATGTTTTCCTAAAATAAATAAATACATTTTGTATTGGTTCAATAAAAAACATATAAAGATAAAAATAATGTATCCAAAACACAGAGAAATAGATAATGTCTTTATCTAATCCTCTTTATATAACCTTTATGTTGTTTCCCTATCTCATCTATTATAAATAATGCCTTAATAAACATTGTAATGTCTATAACTCCTTCAAGTTAATGATTTTATATTCTTTGCATAGATATTCAGAAGTGGGATTGCTTAATCATATGGCAGTTCTATTTTTAGTTTTTTGAGGAAGTTCCAGTTTTCCAAAATGGTTGCACTCAATTTGAATTTATTTTAAATAAAAAGCACTGAATAAATCATATCAGGTTTTAGGTCCTTGATGTAAAACTTAAAGTACAAAGGTTAACAATATATAATCCCTGAAATTAAATAGTTTACAGTCTAGCAAAGCAAACAAATCCCTAAGCAATTTGTTAAAATAGGTACACAATGTTTTCTAGAAGCAGAACATTTAGTTAATAGTAGAGATTCAGAGTAGACTTCTTGAAAATGATGACATCAAGCTGCTTCTGTTGCTTTGTCTGGAGAATGACAGACAAGGAGAGACATCATCTTTGTAAGGATAATGGATCCTGATCACAGAGGCAACAGGACTGCTTACGTTTTAGAGACGACAATAAATATGTATATTGTAAAGACACTTGAATGCCTTTTTTTTATGCTCTTTTGATCAATTGGGATGGCAAATTGACATGTCAGAAACTAGAACCAAAACAGGGCATGGTGATTAGCTGCTTTGTATCTTTCAGCTAGGATAGTCTGGATAGCACTGTAAAAAGAAGTTGCTAAAATAACAGAAGTAGTGCCACGTTAAAAGGTATCTAGAATGGGTGATGGAAGAGAAAGACAATGAACATGTTCTTGATGCTATATGTTGCCATTTGTCCCACTACTAACTTTTCTCTTCCTTCATCAATGATTTCTTGCTGTTCCAATGCCAATAGAACTCTGCAAACTGTTATTCATTAAGGACTCACTATTTTATCAAGTGTAGACAATTTGTTTTAATGTGAGTGACAAATACTTGTGTGCATTGATGTTATGAATTCCCCTTGCTTTGACTATTTTATAAAATATGCTATGTTATTAATAAGGCTGACATGGTACAAAGACTCAAATGGAAAGTTTATTTGGAATTCTCAAGACACCTCTCCAAGGAAACATTTGCTATTCTATCAGTTAGTTACTTCAATGTTTTGCTCAGTTGCAGACAATTTCCTGGGCCAAGTGCACACAAGACATTATCTGATAACTTAAAGTATAGAATCTGATATTTTGCATCAAGATAGTCACTCAGATTAGACTATATAGATACATAAATACATATATATGTAATTTAGAGGAAAGCAGGAGAGTTCAAAATCTCCCTTTGCCCCAACATACCTTCTCTCATTTCTTTCCATAGTTTCTTTTTCATAATATATTTTTCTCATAGCAAAATCTTAGAATGTGCTCCAGAGAACTCATGTTTATTTTACAATAAATTTTACAGGCTCAATAAATCTTATAAGCTGTTTGTTTACCCAGCTCTTGATCTGACAGTTACAGAGGAATGGCTATTGTTTGCCTTGAGGTCTATTAATGTCCAGTGACATACCAGAAGTTCTTATTTTCTTTTTGCTTTGGGTCACACCTGAGAGTGCTCAGGATTTACTCTTGGTTCTGGGCTTAGTAATCATTTCTGACAATGTTCAGGGGGGCATTGCAGCACAGGAGATCAAATTAACCCTTGAACACCACTCGGTGAGGCTCCCTTAAACATAGTAAATATGAAAAACAAACTCAGGTCACTTACATACAAGACAAGCACCTTACTTGGTTTCTTATTTTTATAGATATAATATGCCTTGCTCCAGAGTCCCAGGAGTTTGCTTTATTATTCTCCCAAAGGTATTCATCATAAGCCTTATTATCTCATTGTATCTTTCCCTGCCACTGAGAGCACTAGCACTAAACACCACTGAGCTAGGAACATTTTAAGAGCTCAAGCAAGCAACAGCAAGCAACATCTTAAGAGCTCCTTATGTTGTGCAGCAGTTTGAATTTACTGCAAGTTCTTTTCTGCATTAGGACCTACTGAAAACTAGCTACATCCTTTGCTTGGTATATAAACTGTAGAAACATTCTCTAGTGTGGAAGATGCTGCCTCTAGAACTGAGAGTAGTCGATCAGGAAGGAATAAGAATTTCTTCTTTGTAATGGTTAATGATTTGTCTTTTACTTTGGAAAGCATACTGTGGCATGCTCTTTACTACATATAAGACTACAACATTTTAATTTTTACTTATATGTCAGATCCCTAATTATTTTATTACGGTTTATTTTGGGGGGCACCCTGTTTGATTACACCTTATTTTATCCAAAACAAAGATCATCCCTAGTTTCTTTCTATGCTTGTTGGATTTACCCCAAAACAAAGATTGTCTTACCACCAATGGTGGTCCCTGTACTTAATAAAAATGGCAGGCAGCATTCTGGTTCTAGGACTCTTATTCTTAGTTTCTATTCGTTCTCCAATGTCATCAGTCCTCCAATACTATTGGCATAATATCATACCATTGATATAG
This sequence comes from Crocidura indochinensis, assembly GCA_004027635.1. Lineage (NCBI taxonomy): Eukaryota > Metazoa > Chordata > Mammalia > Eulipotyphla > Soricidae > Crocidura > Crocidura indochinensis. The sequence goes on along the minus strand of PVKC010005283.1, from coordinate 24,124 downwards.
CAAATCCAGAGAGTGCAGGAGATTGAACTGTGGGCAGCCTCAGGTAAGGCAAGTAACTTCTCACTCTACTATCTGTCCTGTCCTCCTTGAACCACTTAATTCCTTTCTTCACAGTTTACTTTAGCAGTTTAGCATTTCAATTTTATTTAATATGGGCTATTTTCACTTAAGCTTCTAAGAGCTAACCAAGTAGTTCATTCCTACGATGTCTTGGAATTCTTGACAGGGCATTAAAATTTGGATTTAGGGAGATTACCTGCAAATAAATAATCCCCTCCCTATTCCATATTTTGTTCCATCCTCTTTGGTGAAGCCCAGTAATCAGTTCTATAAAAGTTCCCATAACTCCTGTCATACTTTCTAGTTATGTCTTACAACTCCCTTGGGTTGAGTTTCTGTTGATCTAACATGTTCATAGCTGTACTCTACTGGACCTCATAGAAACAATGATCAGGAATGCCAATGAAGGAAGATAAAAGCATTATCAGCTTTTAATGAAGAGAGGTGAGCATGTCTATAGGACAGGTGGATTCAAGGAGGTCTGTGGCTCAAAATCTTAAATTACGTCTATCCAAATGTCACCAGTTCAAGGGTCACTCTTCTATTACTCACTTTTTTTTTTCTGGTTTTTCGGGCCACACCCATTTGATGCTCAGGGGTTACTCCTGGCTAAGCGCTCAGAAATTGCCCCTGGCTTGGGGGGGACCATATGGGACACCAGGGGATCGAACCACGGTCTTGGTCTTTCCTTGGCTAGAGCTTGCAAGGCAGACACCTTACCTCTAGCACCACCTCGCCGGCCCCTATTACTCACTTTTAAACCAAGCTAGGTATAACAGAGCTGCTTGAACATAGTTCTAGTCAATTTAATATTTTCCCATTATTGTTATCAACTAGAAAAAGGTTAGGATCATCTTATATTACTAAACACTACAAAATGACATTCAGGCAGGTATATACCAAATGAGGAAGCAAACATTTAAAGAAATCTCCAGGAGAAAATATTTAATTCTTTAAAGTGGCTAAGCACACACATACTTTCTTTTCATTTTTGTTTTTGTTTTGGGGCCACACCTGGTGACACGCAGGGGTTATTCCTGGTTATGCGCTCAGAAATCACTCCTGGCTTGGGGTCTATATGGGATGCTGGGGGATCAAATCGTGGTCTGTCCTAGGTCAGCCACAGGCAAGGCAAATGCCCTACCACTGCTCCACTGCTTCGGCCCCCCCACCCAAATACTTACTTTTTATGGAAGGAAATAAATGAAAAGAAAAATTAACTATTTGCTAAACATTTTCATACTGTCTGAAACAAGCATTTGTAAAATGCTTTAAAGCTTGAGAAAATTAAAATGATCATTGCCTGTGGGACAAAAACTTAAAAAGAGAAGATTTAATAATGTGATGATGTTCTTAATTTTTCCCAAGAGATTGGACCTCACCTGACCCCACCCCCAAGAGAGTGTGGGAGGAATGAAGGAAGATTATTGTATAATTTTATGATGAACTGTCTTCTGTCTTTAAAGAAGCAGAAATGAGGGAGAAAAGATTTATAACCTTTGGCAAGCCAAACTTTTTGATTTTATTTTTCAGAGGGGCTCTTTCTCTAAAAATACAACTGAAATACGAGGAAATATCACCGTAAATGCCTGTTATAAAAGGTGAATCAAATGTGGACAGTCTGTGAGTGATACCACAGGAGGAACTGAATCTATGCATTAACAACTCTTCTTGGCATTTGGAAAGTTAACAGGATAAGGAAAGGTCAGATAATCTATATAAATAGAAAAAAAAGTTTCTGTCTCACAGCTGTTTCTTAAACAAATTTTTAACACATTAGACAAATGTATTTAAGCCAATGTATTAGTTTTCTGCAGCTGCTGTAACAAATAATCACAGACTTGGTAGCTTCAAACAACAGCAGTATTTTTTTCTGGTAATTTTGCAAGTCAGAAACTTCAAATCAGGGTCATTAGGCAGAAATTATGGCCTCCATTGACTCATGAGCTCCCTGGATGTTCCAGGGAAGAACTCATACATTGATTCTTCTCATTTCTGGTGGTTGTCAGAAGTTCTTGATTTTTGACCACCTCGTTCCAATTACTGTCTTCTCTGTGTGGGTGACATCTCCCTCTGTCTCTCTCTTATGAAACTTGTGGTATTTAAGACCACCCATAGTTTTCAACCCAATAAATCCAGGATAATATCACCATCTCAAGAACTTTAATTTAATCACTTCTGCAAAGACACTTTATCCTTTTTCATCATTATAAATCAATGTTGACAGTTTGTGGGGATTAAGGCTTGACACCTTTGGGGGTATTATCCAGCCTAGATCCAGATGGACCTATTTCAGACCTGTCATGCAAATGAAATCAACTTTGGGGAGGGGGACGTTTCTGACTTTTCCAAGAGCAGTCTGCTTATAGACCACCAAACTGAGAAATGAGAGTTTGAGATGCTTACCAATCAGAAAATATTCAACATACAAGATAGATAACAAAACAAGATAGAGAAACAATTGTATGAATCGTTTCATACTTATGAATCATTTCATACTTATGGTCTAGAAATCCATTCTACATCCTTTGCTTATTAATAGAAAACATTCCCTCTAATTCTTACCTTCACTGAAAGTGCAAGTGTAGGTCTTGAAGTAGTAACTCCATTTTCAGTCAATCTGTTTCTCACACAGCGAATCATGTCAAGATGATTCCATGGTAATAAATGTGACTGAACCCACCAAGTATGAAGTTAAATTGGAATAATAATACTGCCTAAAATATTTAAGCTTTTTGTTTTGGATTATATCCATATATGCTTAGGGGTCACTCCTGGCTCTACACTCAGGATTTACTCCTAGCTTTATTCAGGGATGCCAGGGTTTGAGCACAGGCATTGAGCACAGGTAGGCCGTGTGCAAAACCCTACCTGCAATACTATCACTCTGTCCCATATTTAAGCATATAAGTCACATGTATTTAAATCTCAACATTAACGTGTGAAGTAAAGTGAGACACGGAGCCTCTTGGACTGTCTTTTTCATAAATTAAAGACACTCATTGAAAGCTTTAGGACTGGCTCATGAATCAGAATTGCTGTACAAGAAATATTAACAAAGGCATATGAACTAACCACTATGAAATTTCAGCTATCCCTAGTTCTCAGTAAGTCTCTGCTCTGTCTTACAGACTCTATCTCAATTGCTTTTCACCTCTGTGGACTCTGACTTCCAATTTAAATAGCAAATAACAGTCATCTCACTCTACTAACATTAGCCTTGTCTGGATAAAAAATGTCTGCCTATTTCCCATTTTTCATTTCCCTATTTTCCTATTTTTCATTTATTATGAAAAAATAGGGAAGAAGAGAAACAGCAGACAAAATAAATCATTCCTTCATAAGTAATATCTGCCTCATTTTGCAGAAGGAAGAAAACAGGGATCTCAGAGAGTTTTCAACTTCATAGGAATAAGCCCTGATTTGAACTTGATTCTGCAGAACCCAGAGCCCAAATGTTCTTTTGAGTGGAAGAGTAGGAACTTGCTATTTCAGGGAGTAAAAGCGGGGCTTCAAACATGTGAGGTATGAGGTTTACCACAGAACCACATCCTGTTCTGAACACGTATATTTAACTACTAACCTATCTACAAGCAGGAATCAAAGACAATGACAATGTAGTTTCCACAAGAAAGTGCCTGGAAAAATGATGAAATTTGAGTGAATTTTGAGATTCTCAAAAGTAGTTTTTCAGTAGAACTTTCCTTGTACATTCAATGGATGATTGAGCAGATATTGTCTGCTAAGCATTGGGGAAGCCATATAAAACCTCCCATGAGGGATAAACCTATTTCATAGCTTAAGTCTGATTGTGAGAAGCAAAGACTCAATTCAGATTTAAAGCAAACAGCATTTATTGATTCAAGAAAATGAATAATCTAATAGAAAAAAGTCTTCAGTAAAGCAGTACATCTCCCTTTCTCCCCTCTCCCACCTCTCTACCCTCTCTCCTTTGTTCCCCATCCATCTCCGCCTCTGTCACTCAATCTCTTCTTCTCCTCCCTCCCTTTCTTTTCCTCTTCTACTTCCTCTTTCTTTTTTCTCTCCCTCTTTCTTCCTCCCCCCACTTTCCCTCTATGTTAGCCTCATGCCCAACCAGGCTTCCTCTCTGTGAGGACAGGGTGACCATGTGGAGACACAGAAGGAAATTTTCCCCATCCTTCTCACTTCTTCTTCGACTGGTTGAGAAAAGAAATTAACATGAGACAAATTAGAAAGGAGGAAAAAAAAGAACAAATCCAATTGCATATGGAGAATTTACATGGCTGTACATTTTAGAATAAATGTGACAGAATGAGAATTTTCTTTCCGGATCTAATGAAAAAGAGTAGGACCCTGCAGTACTGAGGAGATAGACAAGGGTTTCACAGGAGGAAGACAGTCTGTTAGTGTTCACTTCAATTTAAGGTAAACTCCTCCCTTTTGAGGAGATATGTTTTTCATTAATTCATCAGCAATTCAAGACTGACCTTCATCAACCTAAATCCTAGTCACAAGGAGAATACTATTTCTTTCCATTTTTTATGGCTGTTTGGGGAGAAAAAAAATTCTGACATAGGTCATGCACCCAACAAGAAGCTGGACTAATCATTCTATTTACTCTTCCACCTCCTGCTTCCACTCCTAAAGTGGAATACTTGGGACCACCTGATTAACAGACTCACCAGGATCATACAGAGTAGGATAGAAGTTCTCTCCCTTTTCTTTAATCCAGAAAAAGAAGGGAAAGAAGGAAGGCAAGTGGAACAAATCAAAGTATAAACCATGATCTAGAGATCCTATCTTCTTAAGATTCTCTATATGTGTCAGTCATCACTGATGGCTCAGAAGCACAAACAGATCTTTACCCTGGAGGAAAAAAGTCAACATGTATATGAAATCCTTTATACAGCTAAGCTGGTTAGACACTAGCACATTCCCAGTGGAACCTAAAAACCAGGAGCAACATGGAACTGGTCTGAAATAAAAATCCATAGGCCTTTCCTTACTTAGTAAATTAGAATATTTTTAATCCATGCTAAAGTTGGATCTATACAAGGGTCTACTACATAAAATAAAATTTTAAGAAAGATACTTAAGTAAAATAAGATCATGAGGCAATAGAAGTAAATCAAAGCCAAAATGAAAAGTAGATAATAAAGTAATGACCTAAAGAAGCAGTATCAGAAAAAGAGCTCTCAACCACAGCCATCTCCTATGCGGCCCAAGTGAGAGTGGAACCCAGCAGGCATATGCCACAGATAAAGGAGAGCAAACATTTGTGAGCAAACACCACAACAAAAACTGTGTGAGCGCCTTAGCCATGTCTACAACAACAACTCAATCCCTGTCCCTGTCATCATCCTTTAAACAACAAAGAGAGAAGAGGGAGATGGAAATATTTTTAAGAGAAGAGAAACAGCTCTCATGGGAGCTGAGTCCTGCCAGAGCCTCGATCTTGTTCTTCCCAGTTTTCAGAATGGTGAGAAATTGTTTATTCTTTAAGCCACCAGTCTGTGGTATTTTTCTTATCACAGCCTGAGCACATTCAGATACTGTCTCACTGAAATCACGAAAGTAAGCTGTCACTGTTGAAAGATAAAAGGCTTTCTTCAGCAAGACACTAGTGTAAGAGCAAATTCTTCCATAAGCCTTCCCTAGGGTTTTCCAGACTTTATGTATTGTTTAATTTTTTTTTTTTTTTTTTTTTTGCTGTTGCTGTTTTGTGGTCACACCCCATAGTGCTCAGGAATTCCTGCTGGCTCTGTACTCAGGGATAACTCCTGGTGAGATTTAGGGGGCTCTTCGGGTGCCAGGGACTGAACCCTGGTTGGCCACATGCAAGGTAAACTCTTACCTGCTATACTTTCTCTGGCCCTTTCCCAGGGCTTTCTGTTTTGTTTAGTTTTTGTTTTTTGGGTCAAACCCGGCAGTGTTCAGGGTTACTCTTGGCTCTGCGCTCAGAAATCGCTCCTGGCAAGCTCAGAGGACCATATGGGATGCCGGGATTCGATTGAATCACCGTCCTTCTGCATGCAAGGCAAACACCCTACCTCCCTGCTATCTCACCAGCCCCTCCCAGGGCTGTTTTAGCTTTTGGGGATACACATTAGAATTTTGTGGTGAACATCTCAAAAAAAAAAAAAAACTAATGCTGGGCTGGTCATGTGGTTCAGTCATAGAACAACTATATCATATATGTGAGACGCTGGGTTCCATTGCCAGAAACACACACATAGATACACTCACAGAAGCCCAAACTTCCTCCTTCTCACTCTTTTTGCTTTTATCACACTCTCTGTCTCTGTCTCTGTCTCACTATGTCTCTGTCTTTCTTGTCTTT